>BQKN01061939.1:81392-108549 GCA_022839385.1 Asparagus kiusianus
TTTATTATGTCATCTAAAAATCTTGCCAACATCACTATCATCTTGCATTGAAGTCAAAGTATGGAGTGCAAGTAGTAACCACGTGAATGCATCTATTGAAATAATTCATGTTAGCTTATCTTTAATCCATAATACTTTCATATCATCCACAATTCCAGCAAAATCCTTGTAAAGTATGGCAAACTCTGCAAAAACTAATATCTATAATGTGCATAGATGTATACAGATGTAATGATACAAATATAAATTTTAAAAAAAGCATTAATTGGACACGCTGCAAAACTAATCTCACTATATTCATACTGTTCTAACCTTCTAAAGTACATCATAACAACTGAGCCTAGCTAAGCTATGAATCCATGATAAGTCTATGATATGCAAAGGTAATACATGAATCATCAATTGTTTAAAATTTAAAGGAGAAGAATGCTTCTCGTTCAAAATTTAGAAAAAGTAAGCAGCACATAAACTTGGTACACTTATGGTGTTTCAACACAATGTTACTGCCCTTTGAGATTTTTATTGAAGCTTTGCTGTCGTAATCAAACACAAAATCACAAAACCATGAACCAATAGTAATTTTAACTTTCGAGATAGGAGAGTAATAGAAATCACTTATTTATATTATCTTGTCACAATTCTCTTTGACCTTATGATAGGGATCAGGAACATAACATGGTAGATTTATCTATATAGGAAGCTAAAATATTAATGAATACAAAACAAAAGTATATATATCCACAATTAGGTAAAATGCAATAAAAGCTGAAAAAAGTTGAAACTTTTCTGCTATCAATAAATCTAAGCTATACATTAAATAGAAAGCTAAGATGAGAGGTAAAGTATCGATTTCGTTTACTGTTCATATGGAGGAGGCGCAAGAGATATCCTTGTGCACGTTTTTTCCAGTAGCAATTCACTCAACAACAGATATAGTACATTGAAGATGAAGTGAAACTAACATCAATTCAATGATAATAAATATATGTTATAACCATGTTAAGTATATAAAATATATCATGTAGAACTTATATCACATGTTACTTTTAGGAAAATAAAGCTTCAGATATGTAGCAAAAGGTTATATGCACACTCAGATGCTGAAATTTAAAAAAAAATGTTTGCTTACTTTGATGGAAAATTTGAAGGCCTATTGCATTTGGACTTTGGGCAAGCAACTCTGCACCATATCTTATAAACTAAAATGTACCTTTGTCATAGTGTCACACTCAAATTTGCCCGTAAGATGAAGAATGTAATGCTATAGCAACTTGCATAATGATGAGTGATGAAAGAACGCCAAAGCTGTGTGATACTAATTAGAAAGAACAGTTTTTTTTTTAAATAGAGTTATTTATTGTGATAGCTAGAGCGCTATATACCTTGTCAATAATCCAGTATATCATGCCAGAACAAAGCACATTGACGTATGTTACCACTTCATACGATTGCTGATTGAGGACGGAAAGTTACAGCTAGAGAAGATTTTGGAGAGTCAAAATCCTACGAATATGTTGACGAAAACAGTAACCATTGAGAAACTGAAGTTGTGTGCAACTTCAGTTGGCCTTCACGCGTAGAAGATGAAGGCGTAGCCACACCAGCGAGATCGGGGGGTCGCTGAGATGATGATGATTGAAGAATGAATTTTTCCGGGTAGAAGACGATGCTTGAAAAGAAAACAAGAGTTTGGGAGAGCTCGTTGATGGCAGATTGATCTCCAAGCGGGAGATTGTTAGTCTTGAGTGTGTAGACCAAACCTGCATCAAACAGACGAAGAAAGCAAAAAAATCCAGCCCTGGTCGACCGATGGAGGAGGTCCGGTCGACCGCAAACCCTGCATGAAACTGAGCAAAAATCTGCTCTTTGGTTGGTCGACCGTGAGGGCTATGTCGGTCGACCGAAAGGGTGGCACCAAAACCCTATAGGAAATCGACTCTCTGACCGGTCGACCACGGAGCTTTGTCCGGTGGACTGGAGTCGGTTTTGGCTATTTCCTAATTTGTTTTAGGAATCTGTTGGGGCTGTGATTCTATATATACCTAAAACGTTTTTAGGGTTATTATGCAACGTGAAAAAAGAGGTTTTTGACAGCTGTTTGAGAGAGATCTCAGAGAGATAAAAACCTATTTATGAGCATTGTAATCTTCTTCAATTAATCAAAGATTTATGTGGTGTGGCTCCCTAGGACGTAGACAAGTTGCCGAACCTCATTAAATATGGTGTGTTCTTTCTCGTTTATTTTTCCCGCGAGTTTTTTTTTTTTTTGTGATTTCCGGTGATTTCTTACTTGCTACACTCTCGACACAAGGTCCGTAAGGGCATGAGTTCAATTTAATTATTTCGAATCCCCAACATTTATTAATTTAACAGGAGGGCAATACCAAACAAAATTTCCCTCAAACTAGGTGTAAATTTTTTTCCAGAAAATTGATAGTTGCTATAATACCACACCACGTCAAAGGACATTTACACCACACAACAGGATTGGGATCCTCTCCTAATGAATAGTGGTCCTAATATCTCCTAATAAGGAGATATTAACCTTTAATTTATAAATCAAAGATCAAGATCTCCTCATGAGCAAAAGTAGGAGGACCCCTACTTTTACTCATGAGGAGATCTTGACCTTTGATTGATAAATCAAAAGCCAAGATTCCATTAGGAGATATTAGGAACCTCTTTATTAGGAAAGGATCCCAATCCCACACAACAACTCCAAACTTTAGGTGTAATTATATTTTTATAATTTCACAAATTTCACGCCTTATATTATATAATATTTACCTTCACTATTTTAAGAGCGAAATAACTCCTCCTTTGTTTTGTTTTTCGAAAATAGATTACAGACATTAACATTCTACAATTATCCCTATAATTAAACTGAACTGGTGATGAAAGACATTCTTCTCTCAAGCTTCCCAGCGTCACCAAAAGGAAACATGGCTCTCTACATCAGTCATCATGCTAATGGTAGGCAGCGCTATAGAAATACAAGGTAAAGTATCACATAAGGTAAATAGAACTCGAATTACGCTCTCAGAGAACTAAAGTGTCCTTCATACCGAACTCGATCACTTACATACACACGTTACTTACTGACGCAGCGTGGAAGTAGTAACCTCGGAATCAACCAATGATGTTCTTTGAATCCACAAAGAACGAACTCCGAATCCACGAAGAACTTCGAATCCAAGAAAAAATATTGAAAAGTAAATTTTTATTGATGAAAAGTTATTCTCCTTTGGGCTACATGACTCTTCTTAAATAGAAAAACAAATAAGACTACTAGTAAGACTGGAATTACAAAAAAAAATTAGAAAGTATCAAATTCTGTCCTGAAAAAATTCCTATAATAGAGGAAACAAATCATGAATCAAAACTAAATTTGTTTCCTAATCTAATTTGACTCTAAAATTGAATTATTTCCTAATCTAAATAGACTCTAATTTTATTACTAAAAATAAACTACAAGCTGATATTTTTGGATTTCTATCAAAACCGGGCATAACTGATGAGATTTTAAAAGTCTAACAATCTGGTTGGCTCCGTCTCGTCGAGATAGGCGATTTACATATATAATATGACAGAATCCGCCTTCCGGACTGTTTCTTTGCGGAAGTATAAATCCGTATTTAGCTTGTGAATGTCCGAGTCCTCCATGAAATTTTCTGTTAAGCGTCCTATATCACTTACAAGATGCACATCAACCAGCAAGATTAACTATTGACTTCAAACCTTCAGGAGCACCAAAAACCACTACCATGACACCTTCAGGAGCATTGAAGGCCGCTCGGAGGATAGAAGTATCCTTTGGCATCATACCACGTCCAATTTCATATAAACACTCGTAGATTAGAGCATCTCCAACAGCTTCCTCATTTCCCACTTTTGAAGAATTTAGTTAGGTTTTTGGTCCAACAAATTCCCCAAAATAGGGATGGAGGAGAAAAAATGAGGAAGCTTTCCTAAATCTACAGCATTCTTCAAATTTTTGGAGAAAAAAAGGGATTCTTTAAAATGGAGAAGTTGTTGGAGTTGGTGTAAAAATAATTTGGAGAATGTGACTTTTGTTTCTTCATTTTGAAAAAAAAAATCTAGAGAAACTGTTGAAGATGCCCTTATAAAGCTCATATCAACCAGCAAGCACGATAATAACTCCAAATCACATAACACCAACAGGAGCCCAAAACCCACTAGCATAAGTTTCCTATCATCAGTTGGTTTGTTTTCGTTACGCTAAGAACTAAGGTCCCGTTTGGTTCCATTTTTTTGATGAGTAAAAGGGGGGAAAGTTGTCAAAAATGTCAGCTTTATGACAGTTTTCCCCCAAAATCGCCTCTAGATTTTGGGGGAAAGCTGCCAAAAAGCTGATATTTTTGGCAGCTTTCCTTCCTTTTATCCATCCAAAAAACTGATCCAAACAGCCCCTAACAGTTGAAACATCTTCTCTCAAACAAGCAGCAGCTGGAAATAAATTTTCTACAGTGTCAAGCCACAACCACCGTAAAGAAAACAGCAAGAAATGAAGTAATAATATGACAATAAACAAATAAAATAAAATAAAACACAAAATGTCGCAACAGCCCGTCGCATGGATTTGAATAAATAGTTCAAAATGACACTATAATCATTCAAAAATTAAGTGGGAATATATACCAATAAGATTACGACGGCTAATAAGTAATTTGAATATCTGGCAGAAAAAAATTTTAATCAAATAATATGATAGGTATGCAAGAACATGAAAATGAAGTAGAAGGACTACACTCACACGTGCGCACATATTTAACTTTTAGTTTTGTTTGATAGGAATTGCCTGCCTGATTAAATTGAAGGGTTTTCAACCAAAATGTTTAAAAAAGAAGCCGAGTCTAGAAAACAAACCTATGAGGATTAAATGATTTGAAATTTTGACAAGCAATCAGTGAGAGATGTTTATGTTTTAGGAAAGTCTGATTCGATGATTTCTTAATGAATAACACTGGAAAATTTTAACATGTCTCCTCATATTAAAACTTTTTAAGAGATAAGAATGCCCATAATTCTCAAAACTTACTGAAATGAGCATAATATCCGCTTTCTGAACTATAAAAGATGCATACCATCACCACATTAATTCTAAACACCAAAATATACTAAAACTGCAATTTGATGAATGGTGTGTTTGGGAAATGACTAAGAGAAGGGGAATGAAGGGGAAAAGTTTTCTCTTCCTTCCCTTCCCCTTATTTACCCCACAATTTGGAGGGTAAGATTTTAGTTTAATTTTTCACCTCATTCCCCTCCTCTACCCTTCCAAACAAAAGTAAATTAAAATTTCCCTTCCCCTTCCCTTCTCTATCATCCATCCAAACAGGCCAGAAAGGAACCAAGTGAGGGGGAAAAACAAGTAGATTGCAAAAAAGTTAAAGAAAACACTAGCAATGACCTTTTGAGTGGAGGCAAATGAATAGAAAGATCGATAAATCTAAAACCAATATTAATAGCATCCAGTGTTCTAAAACACGGCATATGCGGCCGCATGCTCGACCGCATATGCGGAATCAGCCCATTTTCGCTTGGAAATGGGCTGATTTGTTGAAATATGCGGTCGGCCGCATAATTGTGATGAAAACGCATACTCGCCCGCATAAAAAGGTTATGCGGGCGAGCTTTAGTTAGGGTTTGAGTGGGTTTCCGGTTCAAAAATTTAAACCCGGAAGTTTTTTAAACCCGCTTTTTAAAAAAAACAAAGCCCGACTAGGGCTTCTTTCCCCAAATTACTGGCCTCCCCCATCTCTCTGTCTCTCCCACTCGCCCGCACCTCCTCTTTCTCCCACTCGCCCGCACCTCCTCTTTCTCCATCTCTCAGCGACAGCGGCGACGAATGTAACAGCAGCAGGTGACCACGACTGTAGCTACAGTAGGATAAATATATGTTAAAAATTTGTTGGCCTCCCCCATCTCTCTATTTCACATGTTTATTTGCATTTTTTTAAGTATATCATCTATCTTTTATGAAGTATATACATTTTTATGTGTGAAAAAGTAATAAATATATGTTAAAAAAATTCAAAAACACATAATTTCGCATAATCCGATTAATCGTGACTCGCTCTCGAATCGCACGGATAATAAAACATTGTTTTTGAACATTCATCAGTAAGCCTTCCATAATAGAGGACAAGATAATAACTAACACCGGGTGTGGGGGGGTGGGGGGTAGCTGGAAAGTGAACTGCCATTTTGTAGACCCAAAAAGTAGTTATTCTTCACTAATTGTAATTTTTAGTAATTAAATAGTATGTCTTCCCTAAAATGCAACAGGAAAACCCCCTAAAACAAATCCTGTATACTTCGTAAGTTGAATATCTATTATAAGTCTGTTAGCATATGTTGTTTTTTAACTGAACATCAATAGCTGATTTTTTCCCCCCTTAGAAAATTGCTCACCATTTGCATCGCTGACTTTCTATTTAAGGATACTAACTTCTTTGCAAAATTCAATCACCTCCATTATAAACAATGACACGAAGGAAACCTTGTAAGTTGAATAACTATACTAAGCTCGTTAACATATGTTGTTTTTTAACTGAACATCACTAGTTCCAGTCCCAGTCCCCCCCCCCCCCCCCCCCCCCCAACCCAAACAGAAATGCTCACCATTTGTATCAGTGATTTCCTGTACACGGAAACTAACTCCTTTGTAAAATTCAATTACGTCCATTCTAAACAGTGACACAAGGGAAACCTATAGCAGAAGAGAGGTACACAACTCCTAAGCCTCCAGCATAATTACTGCCTTAAACTTAGGACCACCCTCACGTGAGTAAACACATTACTAACTTAAAAGTTTTCTACAGAAATCAAACACGACGCTGTTGAAGTTTACAAGCACCATCCCTCTCAAAGCAGCGCTCTACCAACTATTCATTCCCAAACTCCAGCATGACATTATCGCTACAAACGAGAGAACAGACGGTCTCTAATTATGAAATCAACATTTCAAATCTAATCTTTAACATTGACGACATCCACCATGCAGAAGCTAGAATAGTAAAAGATAGCACGGTCAACATTTTGCAGTGATTTGAAGAAGAAAAAAAATTCAAAGATCACAATGTATACATTACAACTCCAAATCCATACCAGCCATGATAATAGCATTAATTCCAATGTGAAACAAATGCAAAATGAAAAGAAAGAAAATGCCTAACCTGATAGGCCCTTAAAACTGTTACATATGAATAGCATGTCGTCGTCATGCTACAAGCAGACACTCTTCACAAAATAAACCAAATCATGATGAAAGCCAAAACAAACTTGTTTCGTTCACAAATACAGTTGTGACATAATACGCTGATCAACAAGCACATGCGATTATCTAGTAGGTCATGCATCTCACAAGACTCTTAACATTCCATCAAAACAACCATATAAACTGCAGGGAGGACCTGCCGAGTGAAACAACATACTTATTTGACGCGGCCGCTGATGACATCAAGACCCATCTCAGTTGGGTCGGTTGCTTGCAGCTCCACTTGGATACCGTCCAACTCCCTCTTGAACCTGTCCTTTGAACTGGCATAAAGCATCTTGCTCCTCACTCGTGAGGTATCAGGGGACCTTCAAAATAGAGAGACATAAGGTTTCAATTACAGCCAATACTGATATTTCCCTAAGGTTACGTTTGGGAACTTGGATTTGGGCCTGGATTTGAAATCCGGGGCAGCCCAAATCCAAATATCTCGTTTGGATTTCAAATTTGGTTTAGATTTTAAATCAGATGATTTTGTAGAGTTGGATTTTGAAGCGCAATATTATGGATTTGAAATCCCACACTGACCCTCATGATTCATCAAATCAAATCCCCTTCATCTCATCGATCTCTGTCTCCTCAAAATCCCGAATCCCTCTCTCTCTCTCTCTCTCATAACCCTAGACCCAGTTGATCGCTACCTCCATCCAACGCCTCGCCTCCGACTCCGGCCGCTCTTCTCCGACGACCTATCCTCCCTCTTTCCTTTGTCTCCGGACGTTCGCCGCCCCAAACCATCGCCTTGAACTCTCGATCTCAATCTTGAGCAAATTACTTCGGCTTCAAGAGGAAGTCCATGCTCAGGTGTTGCACCCTTGATCTTCCATAATCCTCAAGGACTTCTGAATCGAGGTTTGTATATATACCAGGCAATCTGTTGGCGGCGTTTGGAGAGCTTGCATCATCTTCATGCTTGTGGTCAACGATACGAGTTGTTTAATTTTGAGAAAGTTGGGGATTTTTCTTATATGGAGTATTATAATTTTGCCAAGATTGGAATTTTAGGGGTTTAATTCTGAAAGGCGCAAGTTCGGAAGATAATGGTTTTAAAACTGTAGTTTGAGCTTGTGGCTAAATTTAGCATGCTATCTGTATTGTTTAATTATTTTGTGCGATGGAATCTTATCCATGTAGAATAACCTCTTTTCTTAACATTTTGCGAGTGTTTTACTTTTAATAATAATCTTTATGAAACCTTATTGGCTTTGTTCATGTATGTAATTAAGAATCAAAGTCACTTTTATTCTTATGAATGTATGATCATATCTCAGCATTTTGTTTATATCAACGGAGAACAAAAATGATGTCTTTCTAAACGTGCCCATATTCTTTTTTCCTTGTGCTTATATAATTACAAACTTTCCGTGATTAGTGGAAATTCTACCAGGGGTGAAAAAACGGACAATTACTTTGAAGTTGTTTAAAAATGAACAAGACAACGGAAGGATCAAGCAAACACATATTAGTTGATTTTGGATATAATTAGTCTATCAGCAAATAGATCGAAATGTAGGATTTAAAATCCCTTCATCTCTAGCGAAGTATCCAAACACATGATTTATTTAAAACCATGGATTTGAAATCTTAGATTTAAGATCTATTGATCTCAAATATAGGCATGAAATCCGAATTCCACTTCCCAAAACGCAACCTAAAACTAAATAAACTGTACAGCAGAAGTTTACCATGCAATGAAAAAGATCTTGCTTTTCTGGCAGTTCTCTTCGGTCACGAAGTCAAAGTCGTAGACCGCATATCGACACTCGTCGTCGGGGAGGGCAGCAGTGAAGTCCTCGTAGGTTGCGACAGGTTCGCCGACCTTCTCGACCATCACCTGCTTCAGCTTCTCGTCGATCTTGAACACTATGAAGCGGTATGTCCTCTTCGCCTTCAACTCCAAGAACTTCAGCTTGCATTCATCGTTCACCGCCATCCCCGACGCTGCGTTCGCCTGACAACATCAAAACAAGATAACTAAAACTATCATCAACAGCAACCAAGGCGGAAATATGCGCGCTTTCACGTTCTGATCTCTAATCAAACAACGGCGAGTCTAGATCCAGGATCGAATCCTACAAACCAGTCCGAAACTGAAATCGCTAAAAATTACATCCAGATCTATGCCATGATTTCGTAAATGAAGTTGAATCAGGGAGAATTAACGGATTTAAAAAGTTCCGGAGCATCAAACTAATCGCACAGATCCAAAGATGTTCAGATCGGATCATCAAACAAAATCGCACGAGTTCAATAGTAGACAAAAATGGATCAAAATCACGGCGACTCCCGCCTCGATCATCGATCGCCTAATCTATATCACGGATCTAACATCGTACACCAGCGATCCAAACAAAAATCTTTAAAAAAATTAAATAATAATAATAACACGAACAGATCGCAAACCCTAAGATCAAGCGAAAGTTGTAAGAATCCATACCATTTTCGAAGCTACGATTGAGGATCGGCGATAAGGGGGTAGAGAGCGGGGGATTAGATATTTTGAGAGAGAGAATCTAGGGCACCGAAAGTGGTGCTCCAATATCAAAGGCCCCTGATGAAGCGGAGACGATCGAGAGAGATATAAGGAGCAAAAAGGGGGAGGTTCTCGTTAGTTAAAATGCTCCGGCGGTGCATCCTACACGGGCCCCGCTAAAAAGCAAACATTCAGCCAATTGTATTTGACCACGACGACGCCCGTGAGGGGAATAAATGTCATTTTACATGTCAGTCCATAACATGTTCATTTATTGTCTACGAACGCTTATATTTACACCAGCATTATTGCACGAGTGCAATAGAAATTAAAATTTAATTTTTCTGACTTTTCACACAAAAATATCAATTTAATATCCTGAAGTATCATAAACCTTTTTTTGAGGTATGCTATTGTTGACGTAAGAAGTTAAGTAGTGGGATTTGGGATGGATTATGAGGAACTTAGAGTCCGTTAATCTCCTTTAATAGCAGTTTCCTGAGTGGAAAAGAACCATGCACACAAGCAACATGTTTGGGTTCTCCGGTAGTTCTTCTAACGATCAAGTTAGTTGTGATCTCAATGGGAGAAAAAAAATAATTTCTCTTAGTGTGCCCAATTTTTCATACCTTCATGTAGTAGATAATGTGTCTATTTATACTAGATCTGTATGGGCATTTATATAACTTTGTCCGAGTCAAGGCAGTATACTTGGTTAGCTGATACTTTACGGGTGTAGATAGCGGGTGATCCGAGTCATCCATGTATTCATTGTCGTAGCGATAGAGGGGTTGCAGCGCTAGCATGGTCCGATGAGTCATTACGACTCCAGGAGAGGCGTAATGATAGCCTTGAACTATGCATTTAATGCGATATTGGATGGCTATCATTGCTAAATTTGACGGGGACACATTTCATCTCGGTCCTTCAAGAAAGGTCGAGTGAAGAAATCTTTCGACTTGACCTGCTGAGTGAAGATGCCTCAAATATTTGTGACGGCTCGAGTGAGGATGTTTTTCGTCTTGATCCTTCTGGACGAGGACGAGCGAAGACGCCTTTCAAGCCAGCCTTCATAAGGCTAAGGTTAGGTTGTTATCCAATTGATCGAGACACGTGTCACTTTCTGGAATAACGTTTATGCTTAGCAATTTATGTGATACAATAGCTATATTTTTATTTACCTTTTCTGAAATTGCCTACGGTTGAGCAATGCTATTGTTGTGTAGTATAATTCATCAAGTATAAATCTCACTCCAAAAATTGACATGTGTCTCAAATAACTGTACATCAACTCACATGGACTCTCTCACGAAGAGCTCATCACTTGGCCTCTCTCAAAGAACCGAGATGAAAGGCACTCCTTCTCAAACCAAGCTACGACTATTATATTAAATGCACGGTCGAAATCATCATTGCGCTACAATTGAAGTCTAAATGACTCATCTGACCACGTCAGCACTTTGAACCCTCTGTCACTATCGCGTTAATCACGAGGGTTACTCAAACCAAACCACCCCCACCCCTAATGCCGACACCTGTAAAGGTATCGGGTGACTAAGCCGACTCCGTAGACTCCACCAAAATTATAAATACCTCGTCAACTTGGTATAAATAGGCACATCATTTATTGTCCAAAATGTATGCAATTTTTGCACATTTAGATAATTATATCAGTTCCTTTCTCCTCTTCAGATCATAACTAACTTGATCGTCTAAGAAACCACTGAAGAACTCAACTCCCGTCCTCTAACGTGTTACATATATGCACGCTCTCTTCCTATGAGGGAATCAACCATCAATGAAATTAAAGGACCCTTAGCTCTTCAAAGTTAGCCCAAAATACCACAACCTAATTTTGACATAAAAAAATGTATTACGAGCAATTTCAATGTTTTTTATTTTGGTTGAGGAGATATTACTCTAGATATTTGAGAAGATAATCATATGACGTACAAAAAATTCCAATCTTAAAGTAAATTTTATTTCATTCTCTACCATCGAGTTAAAGATCCATGGAGACTTTTCAACATCCTGTTTTTTGTCATAATATTTTGGATGGATATATTATCATTCATTCAACTTCTTTTTTTAACGCTTCTAACAACGACTACTATAGGAACAACATAGTTTATACGTTTTAAACCCTTTAAACGTTCTAACAACTGTTACGCGTTTAGAACGCTCACTCGTATTTTTATAACGTCAGGTCCGCAGCTTCTTAATCTTTAATTTTTCCTTTTCCTACTCGAAGGCACATTTGTGTGCATAATAGACGAGGCTATTATCACAAAATCAAGAAAATTTACCAAGAATCCAAAATATAGGACTAATAGAGGGGCAAATGAGGCGTCTCCCTCCTATTGCATAATAAGCTGGTCATTATTAATGATAGTCAACTCATTATGCAATAAGAGGAGGACACCTCACATGTCCCCTCCGTTAGTCCTATATTTTGGGTCCCTCTAGCAAAAGCTCCAAAATCAAATATCTAAAAAGTTTAAATAAGTCCTATTAACAACTAATTGACTGTTCTGATATAAACTTACCTCTTTTGCCACCCAAAAAAAAATCGCATACTTGAAATCGTGGCTTTCACCGACAATAACTATTTACACTATAATCAATGTCTGTCCATTATTATTATATGTTCTTTTAATAACCCAGCACGGAGTCGAGCTCGAGATCGTAGGAATTATATTAGAACCTTCCAACCGTCTAAGTAACATGTTGTATTATACGACACTTTCTTAATCCGACTAGTTTATGGCATTTTTATGAAAACTCCTTAAAACTCTTGATATATTTTTTGAAATTCATTTTTTAAGAATATCGTTTAGCCCTATTAGGTCAACCTTGCAATAATTTTAACCTAAAGTAGAAGAAAAACAATACCAACCAAAAATCAACGCAAATGCCCAAAATATCACGACAACAACTCCAAAAGATTATAATAAAATGCCTTCATTGATCATCCAACATTCGTACAACACACCAACACGCACTGAAACAACACCGCGACGTCATCTCTCACGATCTCAGCTTAGCCTTCCGATTTCTTGCCATCGGCCTCTTTCCCCTCGTCGCCGGCAGCTGCCCGTGACGGCGGCAGCGGGTTCCGAGCGGCGACCGGCTGATTGGCGGGCTTTCCGGTAGCGGGCACTTGGGCCTGTGGAGCGTCGACGGTTTCCAGGTCGTCGGGGAGGAGGAAGGAGCTCTGCGATGGCCTTCTCTGGTGGCGGCTCGGTCTCTGCGACATTTCGTCGAGCAGTTGGAGGTTGAAGAAAGTGAGGGGGTTTTATGAGAATAATAGGGGAGAAAGGAGTAAAGAAAATTTATAGGGGGGGGCCCCCCCCCCCCCGCACTAAGAAGGTGGGTTTCATTAATGGCGAGGGGAACGTGGAGAGACCGAAAAAGAAAAGGGAATTTAAATTAAAAAGAAAAAGATGCTTGTGAAGTGTTCTAGAAATGTAACGCTAATTGTATTATCTGTACTTTACTTTGTTACTATTTTTTGGAAAACACTACGGGCATACCCCCTCTCACAGCTATAGTGTACGTAGTCCACTTTAAATTTTTTAAAAAAATTAAAATGGTCATGTGCGCTGTAGCTGTGAGAGGGGGTGTGCCCCAAGGTATGGTTGGGGCTGTGCCTGTAGTGCCACTCTTATTTTTTCACTTAAATTTTTTTTAGTAGCAGTATATATATTTTTATACTGCTGCCATAATGCTTTAGGTTGTTGGGTTTGCTGTGAGAAAAGATTATTGTAACAAACGGTCTCGCAACAAATAGTTGGATATTTCAAATTTACCAGGAGACGTGTGTTTCAGTACAAATTCAGTGTTAGGTTGCAAACAATGGTGCAAAACCCGAATAAATTTCCTATTTGCAATTTGGGTATAGGGAAGATTTCCCCCCTTCTTTTGACAAAATTGGATTTTTTTTTTTTAATTTCTTATTTTTGTAGGTTTCGCTCTCTCTGCTCTTGTCAATTTGAATTTGGAGTCTCTCCACCACCAAAAAATATATATAATTCATGTTGGCTATCTAGTGGGTGTTTGTGATATATTCTAAATCCAACACTCATCTTATACACCCATGAATTACACTCATTACCACTCCCTAAGTAATTAACGATTGTGCTTAAATAGTGATATATATGCTATCTTTTTTGTAACGGAGATAATTCGAGTCCAATCAATTTGACTGCAAAGCTTTTTTTCCCTGCAAATTACAAGTTCATGTACTTTTCCTAATTGCACCATGTATCCCGACAACAATGGTCAAAGTTATCGTTTTTTTACTATTCAGTTAAATGTGAAAATCAGATTAAAATTTATAATATGTTGTATAGTTCTCAATAAAAAAAATTCCCTCGATTGATTAAGCTGGCTGATTGGGTTAGGCACTTCCAACGTTGATGTTCTTAACAATTTATTTTCTAGACGAAAACGATATTTATTTATAAGCGATGATTTTCCATTTTTTTATTATGATTTGTCTAATTTTATTTGTTCCAATGGATTTATTACTTCCAACTCAGATTACGTTTCAAATCTAAATGCGTTGGTGTCTTTCTTTGACCGCCTAATCTGATCATGCCATCATAACATTCGAAAGTCATATATACTATATATTAAGAAAGCCTCATTTTTATTTCGCGACTCGCATTTTAAAAATTCAAAAATGCCCTTTACATTCGGAGGAAACTGTGAAAATACTCCCGCACTTGAAAAACTTAAGTGAATACTCTTTCACTCGGAAAAAACGCAAAGTAAAATACCCTGTGAAACTTAGGTGCTGTTTGGATGCCTTTAGGAAACTAGAGTATTTATGACACAAAATAGAAAGTGGTTATCCAACTCACTACTTTCCATTCGAGTGTTTACATTGTTTGGTTAGGAATCTTTGTGAATCCTAAAATAATAGTATTATATTGTTTGGATAGTATAATATAAACTAAAGTATTTATGACACAAAATGGAAAGTGATTATCCACCTCACCACTTTCTACAAGGTTTTGACTTTTTTATTATTTTTTGACACATTTATGACATTGTGTCAGCTTTCCAACAAAATCACTGCTAATTTTGATGATTTTGCTTTCGGTGACACCTCATAAAAAGGTGTAAGTTTTTCATGTAAGGGGCTGTTTGGATTGATTTTTTTGATAGGTAAAATGGTGGAAAGCTGTCAAAAATGTCAGTTTTTTGCAGCTTTCTCCAAAAATCACCTTTTATAGAGGTGATTTTGGGGGAAAGCTGTCAAAAGACTGACATTTTTGATAGCTTTTCTCCCTTTTACCTATCTAAAAAATCAATCTAAACAGCCCCTAAAAGAGAAATTAAACAAATAATGTAAAGTGATGAAAGCTGACGTTAAGATCCGTTTTTTTTTCACTTTCCATCTTTTACATGGTAAAAACATACAAACAAACAGCCCCTTAGGAAATCTTATGGAATTATTCTCACACTTGGCAAAAGCTGACAAATCATCCACATTTGGCTTTTTTTTTTCATGCACGCACCGAGTGCGCTGTGTAGTAGTGTTTACAATGAAGACTGCCCCTGTTTGAATAAAAATAATAACTCACGCAGAATTACATGATTACATAAAATAGTGATTTTATCTTTCTTTTTTTGAGAAAAAGGATGGATCACCAACAATAGTGATTTTATCTCAATCCAAGCTTTTTAAGATTTGAACATTAGTTTGATCATTTAAGGCATCTTTTATGGATATGCTCAAAAACAAAGCCAAGTTTAATTTACTCGATTCGTGGGAGGGGGGAAGGGAACATTATCCTTTGTGTATCTTGCAAAATTATTTTTGAATTAGTCTCTTAGACTAAAAAATTATACACGAACGTATCGTATCCCCTTGGTTGAAGATCGATGTGAACCCTAATTTAATTTGATTCGGTGACAGGGTGATGGGAATCTTTCACTGATGGTTAATTAGCGAGATTCAGCGGATAATGGTGCCTTTGAAAAATTGAGTTTTATCGGGACTTGATATCTCGCTTGGATGCATATGAGCGAGTGTTGGTTTTTGGTTGATTTTATTGTATTTGTAACATGTGTCCTGAATATATGACATCGACAAAATACCATTGAGGGGGAGGGGCAGTTCATTTTGCTCACTCTTTCCATGGTGTTCAACGTGTCCATGAGTTTAGGTATGGTTGCAAAACCTTAAATTGTTGGAAAAATTTGCGAAATTGACCTTTTTTTGACCAACAGTCAAAAAAGAGGTCGATTTTGCAAAACAGACCATTCGAAACATACGGGACTAGTAGTCCCGATTAAATCATACGGGACTATTAGTTCCACATGTTTCGAATGGTATGTTTAGCAAAATCGACCTCTTTTTAGCCTGTTGATAAAAAAGAGATCTATTTTGCTAAATATTTAGCAAAACTCTTTGTTTTGCTAAATATTTAGCAAAATATGTCGATTTTGCAAATTTCTTTTAAATTGTTAGGAGTCATTTGACTTTTTCTAGATTTTCTAAGAACTATTTACGCTTTGATCCCATAAAGTCGTCGTGTTTATTTTATTATTATTATTATTTTTTGAACTTCGACGCCATAGAGTTTATTTTCACGCTTTTGATGCGCCAAATATTCTTTTAAAAATTTGAATTCCAGAGCAGCAGAGTGTGAATACCCAAATTGAAATGGAACTCTGTGGCATACAACTATCTATAAAGGGGAAATTTGCAAAATAGTCCATTTTCGCTAATTATTTAGCAAAATAGACCGTTTTGCTAAATAATTATCAAAATATACCTCTTTTTTGCCAACAGGCCAAAAAAAGGACTATTTTGCAAAACAGCTCAGAAAACATACGAGACTAGTAGTCTCGTATGTTTTAATCACGGATTAGTGAACTCAGAAAATTTCACAAAATATTGAGATGAACTCGGAAAAACATACGGGACTACTAGTCCCGTATGTTTTCTAAGTCACTAATCTGTGATTAAGTTGGCTCTAAACATACGGGACTAGTAGTCCCGTATGTTTTCCGAGTCTTGTTTTTCAAAATCGACCTATTTTTTTTAAAAGATGTCTATTTTGCTAATTATTTAGCAAAACGGTCTATTTTGCTAAATAATTAGCAAAATCGAACTATTTTGCAAATTTCCCCATCTATACACTATGCGCTAAAGTTGGAAGATGAACACATTGTTTGTAGCTAGAGCGCGAATTATCCCTGCTCTAAAGGGAAACTGACTAACTATGTCTCTTATTTATTTGGCTTGGTTTGTATCCACCAACAATTAGTCAAGAGATGACTACCAAACGTTCATATTTTGAATTAGACCCCTAAATATTCATATAAGTTTGACACCAGGGGGTTTTGTCTAAATCAACCCAATAGCTTTGGGGGTCTTACTTATAACAACTTTAGAAGAGCACAGATTTTAAAAATAAAGAAAACATCAAACATCTAATTCCTGAAGGAATCTTTGTATAAAAACCACCTTTAAGTTTTGCCCAAATTGCAATTTATAAGCTTTATTCAATTTTTTTGTATAGACCACTTTAGTTTGCTTATATGTTCTCAATGTCACGTATTTTGGTATTTTTTGTTTAAAAAATAAAATTACTATTATACCTCTCAGTAGGAGTGTCCAAAAAGCCCGGAGCCCGGGCCCGGGCCGGGCCCGGAAACCCGGGCAAAAACCGGGTCCGGGTCCGGGCCCGGGTCGCCGTTGGCGAGCCACGTCCGGGCCCGGCCCGGGCCCGGAACAGTGCCCAAAATGGGCACTGTGGCTTCGAATGGCCGGCCCGGGCCAAATCTGGCCTAACGGCCAGATTTGACCTTTTGACCGTTTTGCCCCTTAAAACGGTCAAAAACGGCTATTTTTCGAGGGTTTTTTGGTCATTTACTTAGGGGGCTGCTTCTATAAATAGAGGGGGGTTTCAATTTATTTTCTCACAACAAAACTCATCTATTTCTCTCTCTACTACTCTCTTATACTATCTCATACTAATATACTATCCTATAATCTTTTGTATTTTCTAATACTTCCAACAAATGGCTTCTGGGTCTGATTATGAAGAGCAACATGCAACTCCTACCGATCCAGAGATGAGTCCTCCTACAACAACTCCTCATCCTACCGGTGTTAATCCTGAATCTGGTGACGACGAATCTACGGCACCAAGAGCTCCAAAAAGGCCGAGGTCTGATGTATGGAATTTTTTTGAGAAGATAGACGTCACCAAGGATGAACACGGTAGGATCATCTCTCAGAATGCGAAATGTGCGTTGTGCGGCCAGATATTCAGAGCTCATCATAAGAGCGGCACCAACCATCTCAAACGGCATATTGAAAAACACAACAAAGGCCAAAATCTACAAGGTGATATCCGGCAGTCTATGCTTTCCCAATCATCCTCTTCAGGTACCCTCGGCAGTTGGAATTATGACGCTGCCCGAGCCCGTAAATGCGTAATCAGGTTTATTGTTCTTAAAAACCTTCCTTTTAAATTAGTAGAAGATGATGAATTTGAAGATTTGTTTAGAGATGGTTTTTATCCTGCATTTACAAAATTTTCTCGTCAAACCTGTCAACGTGATATTTTAAAATATTATGTTGAGGAACAGGGAAAAATAATTTCTTATTTTCAAAATTTAAACTGTAAATTTTCTTTAACTTCTGATATTTGGTCATCTAGGGTGCAAACTGGTTATTTATGTATAACAGCACACTGGATTGATGAAAGTTGGAAAATGTTTAAAAGAGTTGTTTCTTTTATTGCAATTGAAGAGGCACACGCTGGTATTAATGTTGCAAATTTAATTGTTGAAGAACTTGGACAACTAAAAATTGATCAAAGAATATTTACTATTTCACTAGATAATGCAAGTAATAATAATGTAGCTGTTGATTTTCTGAAAATAACTTTGTCATTACCATGTCATGGTGAGCTTTTTCATGTTAGATGTATCTGTCATATTTTAAATTTAATTGTTCAAAGTGCATTTTCTGAAATTAAACCCATGATAGAAAAAGTTAGAACAGTTACTAATATGCATAATGCTTCTGAAATGAGAATTAAAAGATGGAAACAATGTTGTAAAAGAAAAAATTATAAGCCTAGACTAATTCCAAAAGATGTTGACCATAGGTGGAATTCCACCTATACAATGTTATCTGTAGCAATAGAATATAAAGAAATTATAAATGATTTTATAAATTTTTATGCTTCTAGTTCTAGCTCTGGTAGTGCTTATGGAATAACTGAAGATGAATGGACAGTTATATGTAAATTAAATGAGATGTTACAAGTTTTTTATGATGCTACTATGTTATTATCTGGTTGTTATTATCCAACTATTACTTTAGCTGCTTTACAAATTTTAAATATTCAAAAATTTTTTGCAAAATATCGTAGGGATGATATTTTTGGAAATATAATTTTTCAAATGGAGAGTAAATTTAATAAGTATTTTAGGCCTATTCCTCATATTTTTTGTATTGGTGTTCTTATTGATCCATGCTTGAAGGAAATTGGCCTTCGAAGTTTGTTACAATCATTGTATGGTGGACAGATTATAGACTTAGATGATGGATCCACCCTTACTGCTACTACTCATTATGTAGCTATTAGAAATTATTTTCAAACCTTATATGATGAGTATGCAGCTAGATATGGTGTAGCTACACAACAGTCTTCAGCTTCGAGCACAGGTCGAGGTAAAAGTGTAAGTTTTGATAGGTATGCAATGGTAGCTGAACTAACTGGTGGATCTAGAACTTCATCAGGATTAGAGGTTTCTGAAATAGACGAATATTTATCTGCTTCCTTAGTTAAATGTCAAGGAAATGCTTTAGATATTTTACAATGGTGGAAAGTATATGGATCAGTTTCATATCCTATACTTTTCACCATGGTTCGTGACTTACTATCAGTGCAGGTTTCGACTGTAGCCTCGGAATCCGCTTTCAGCACAGCAGGACGTTTGATCGACGACCACAGGACATGCTTAGATCCGTATACTGTACAAGCGGTGATGTGTTTACAGGATTGGTGGAGATACGAGAAGCGAACACAAGGCATCGAGCGGATTGCTATGATTGAAGATAATTTTGAAGAGTTGGGACTAGTAGATAGATATAATGATTAGATAATATTCATAAAATTATAATTTTTATTTCTTAGCTTTAAATTTGAATTAAATTATTTTGAAAAAAGTTGCAAATGATAGTGATATGGGTGAGTAGGTGCCAACCTAGTTGGGATGTACTTATCTATTGTGATACGACGAATTTCGAAATAAATTTATACTTGTAAAGGATTTACCGATTATTAATAAAGAAGTTATTTTTATCATTTTTTGTACTTGTAATTTTTGTCATTTCATTTCAAGTTATTAATTAAATTTATGACATTTTTTATAATAATTTATGATTTATGGTTTTGTTAAAATTTAAAAAAAAAATTCTTAAAAAAAACATACCGGTCCGGCCCGCTCGGGCCCGGGTCCGGGCTTGGGTTTTGCCTGGCCCGGGCCCGGTTTTTCGGGCCGGGCCGGGCCGGGCCGGATGGACAGCCCTACCTCTCAGCCTAACCAGAGAGAAAAAAGAAGAGGAGGAGAGGAAGGAGAGAGGGAAAGGAAAGTTCGCAGCGTCGGTAGCAAGAAAGGAGGAGGAGAGGTTGGCGGCGAGAGTGGAGAGAGAGGAGGAGGAGGATGTTGGAGTTGTAACTTAAAACTTGGGTTTGTAGAGGGAAAGTGGAAAAGTTTAGTCACCCACATTGGAAAAGAGATGGGAAGATAGGTTCTTTATAAGCCTTTCCTTTTTCTCCTATGCTTAGAAGAAAATAAAGGTTATGCTCCACACCACACACGCGCTCGCCGGCCAGGCCGGGCTCGGGTTCGGGTCGGGTGGCGCGTGCACACGAATGCAGCTTCGGACCGAGGGGCCCTTAATCTGCTACATTTTTATTTTTAAACAATTAAAATGTAATATTTTTTAACATATTTTGTAACGGCTAACATTAATACATTAATGGACGAATAATTAAAACGTGTAAATTGCGGGATTTATGGGTAACAGCTAGCTAATTTAAAGAATGGTTTGAACCCTATAAAAGGTTCTGCAGCCGTGAGAGCAAGTGCAGTGTGAAAAAACATACTACAAAACTTCTAGAGGCTTGTACGAAATTCGCAAAACATACTACAAAACTTCTAAAGGAGGTCGTCGTATCTCCGAGATCTATTGCCACGTAGCCCTGTACGAGAGGGGGAAATTAGTTTCCTGGGACAGTGCTTTGCACGTTTCGATCATTAGGCCGTATTTCTAACATTGTTTGAATTATTTCTTACATTTGTGTTATAATATTAACCCATTATTATCTGAAAATTATTAACTGTATCTCGTGTTAATTATTGTCTAAACAGCTAATATTCCCAACAGAGGAGAGGGAGGAGGAGAGGAAGGCGAGTCTCCAGTAGGAGCGGAGAGGAGAAGGGAGGTGGAGAGTGAGGAGAGGAGGAAAGAGTTTAGGGTTTGGAGAAGCCTTAGAAATAGAGGAGATGATGGAGAAGGACTTGGAGGGGAAGGGGAGAGGGAAGGGAGGAGGTGGAGGAGCCATTGGTGGCAGAGAAGGAGAGGAGAAAAGAGTATAAAGCTTGGAGAAACATTTGAGATGGAGAAGATGAAGGAGGAGGGTGGGGGGTGGGGGGGGGGGGGGGGGAGAAGAGGAGATGGAGAGGAGAGGGAAGGGATGAGGTGGGGGTGGGGGAGAGGGAGAGGCAACCGGTAGGGAAGGGAGGAGAGAAGGAAGTATTTTTGAAGAGAGGATACCAGTAAAATGAGTTTTTTTGAATTTTCTTTAGATTCAGTAGTTGCAAATATGTGACATTAGTAACACGTCAACAAGCTAAGATGGTTTATATTAAAAAAATATAACAAGTGACAAATTTGCAAGTAAATTAAGTTGATTTACATTAAAAGCATTGTCAAGATCTCTTAAATTTAGCTCCTCCAACCATCACACCAAAACCCCGAAGTTATGATGAGGATCAATGATTATAGTTTTATATTAATTCTAACATGCATTTTTTATGAGGCGAAACCTGGACTCACGTAGCGGTGTTATTTTTTAGAGAGGGATTTGAACATGAGTTGCTCTGATACCATCTTAAATTTAACTCATCTAACCAGTACACCAAAACTCCGAGGTTATAGTGAAGATTAAGGACTACAGTTTTTTTTTTATTAATTCTAACATAGATCAATTTGATCAAAAGTTTAGACGGCTTTAATGTTAAACACTCTTTCTAAGAGCCGACGAGGCACGGCGCCACCGGCCTATCAACAATTATTAACCCATGCCATCTCATCCTCTCTTCGAACGCGCCCTCTCCCGCGCAACCTCCACCCCCACCCGCCCCTCGACCCCACCCAAACCCTCCACCCGAGACCTCACCCGCCGTTTCCTCGCCCTCCTCCTCACCCTCTCCCGACCCCCAAACCCATCCCACCCCAAAACCCTATCCGCCCTCGACTCCCTCCTCGCCCGCTCCCGGCCCCTGGGCCCCACCCCCTCCCTCCTCCTCCTCCGCGGCCTCTCCCTCCTCAAAAAGCTCACCCGCTCCAGATCCCTCCTCCTCCACCTCAAACGCCGGGCCCAAATCCCCTCCCTCTTCCTCTTCAGCGCCGCCCTCCAGTGCACCCTCCGCCGCGGCACGACCCGCGACGTCGAGGCGTTCTTCGCCGACCTCGACCCCAACGTCACGGTCTCGGATTTCGTCGTCTACCTCTGCCGACGCTCCGGGAGCCCGTCGGAGGTCGAAAGGGTTTACTCGCGAATTTCGTCGGACGGCCGGCGGCTGAGCGGAGAGGCCTACGCCGGGCTCATCGGGGCGAGCGGTGAGTTGGGCCGGGTTGTCCTGAATGAGATGGAGGAGAGGGGGATCGAGGTCGACGGTTTGAGTTATTTTGCGGCGTTCCGGGGTTTTTGCAGAGACGGGAATGTTTTTGAGGCGGATTCGGTGTTGAGAGATTGGAGCAGGAGGAGGAGGAGGGAGGTCGGGGATTTGGGTGCTTGTGTTTACGGCGAGTTTTTGTATGGGTTGTGCAAATCCGGGAAATTTAGAGAGGCGCGCAAGCTGTTTGATAAAATGACGACGGGGGATTTCGATCGTCAGGCTGCGGAGAATCCTAGTGGTTTGCTTAAGGCTAGGAGAAGGGTGATCTTTCAATTGGCTTATCCGGGCGTAGTCCGCGAAGAAATTGCATTCAAAGCCTATTTCCGATCATTATGCAGTCTTGGCAAAGTCGACGAAGCGGAGAAATTATTGAGCGTGACAAAGAGCAAAGACACCTGCGTGTACAGTTCCTACGTGAAGGCCCTCTTTCGAGCTGGTAGAATCGATGATGCGTTGAGATTCTTCGGGTCTAAGAGGAACGAAGAACTCGTCTCTAGTATCATATTTGGCCTTTGCGAAAATGGCAGGGTCGACGACGGGCACAGGCTTCTCGATGAGACGATAACCGAAGGGTTTGTTCCGACCGCTCGAGTTTTAAATTGTATTATCAAGAGCTATTGGGAAAACGGGAGGGAGGAGAAAGCGGGGGAGATGTTTAGAAGAATGAGTTCTGAGAGCTGCAGTGATTATAGAACTAGGCCAGACTCGGAGACTTATAGCGTGATGATTGGCAAGCTTTTGGAGAAGGGAGAAGTTGATATCGGGATTTCTCTCCTCGATGAGATGCGGGCGAAGAACTTGAAGGCTGGTGTTGATTTGTATTGTGACGTTGTTAGAGGCTTGTACAAGTGTGGGAGGGTTGAAGAAGGTGAGAAGCGGATGAACGCGATGATAGAGGATGGGATACTGGTTTCGTATGAAAGCTGGGAGTCTCTGTATGATTCTGTGATAATGGAAGGGGATAGAGAAATTGGTGAGCTGTGGAAGGAGATTGAGGCAAATTGCAAAGCTAGGGAAGATGGGAAGAGGAGACTGAAGAGGAAGTGAAACGGTAATCGTTTTGTTACTTTGAGAGGATAGCGTTGTTTCCAGGCTCAACCGCGTCATCGAAGCGGGTTACTTGATCCCCCAGTTGTTTAAGAATGAATAGCTAGGGACCAAGTCATTGTGATGGAGGCATAATTTCAATTTGATCTTACGTATATATTGTACTTTCGCTTTGTGTTTTGGGGGATCATATTTGTATTTTGGCTCCTCTCCCTGTGCCTTCGTCTGATGCGGATATTTTGTCTTTCTAGGAACAGCCTTCTTTACTTACATTTTCATCTTTTATTTCTGCTATTCGGGTCGCGCATCTTTAGAGCATCTCCAACTTAAAAACCCAAAATTGTGTAATTTTTACACCAAGTTTGTGTAGTTTTTACACCAAATCACTATTCCATCTCCAACCAATTTACACCAAATAGAATATCCCTTTTATTATTCTTATCTTTTAACATTGTTATCTATTTAAAAATTTTAACAAATTATATAACTATGAAATTTTAAGTGTAGGTTTTTCTTATTTCTTCATTTGGTTCTAGTATTGTGAAATTTTAATTGTTTGGATTAAGTTATCTATTTTTTCCTTTTTGTATTTTATTTTAATAATTATTTTATACTCTAATTTCATTATAATAGTTAATATAAAATAATATATATTATTAATATAAATATAAAAAAAGGCAAAAAAATAAAAAAACTAAATAGAATAAAATGGGAAATATGATGGATGAAATAGGTATGATTGGAATATTTGATTTGTGATAACAAACTGTAGCAGCGCTTTAAAATAACGCTAACTTTGCCGATCGGTTTGAGGAAGTTTTGACAAAAGATTTGTGTCAATTTGGGTTTTTGACTTTAGGTTGGGGATGCTCTTAGGCGTGTGTTTGTCTTAAATAAAATAAAGTAAGGTCACTGCGAATTCCCCCGCAAAAAATGGCTTTTGAGTTTTGAGCTATTGGTGAACTGTGTGAGGATAGGCAAATTGGTGTACTTTGTCAGGCCCTTGAGGAAAATTCAGAGATATACATGTTTGGTTCCCTTTTGGGCCTGTTCGTTTATTTCCTAAAAACCAAGAAATGGAAATGGAAAAGGTGGAAATCTCAAAATAATCCATTTCTTCTATTTCCATCCCTAAAACGCACCCACAACATCCAATAAAATATTATTTTCATCCAACAACTCATCCACATCATCTAATAATATATTATTTTCATCTAACCACTCATCCACCACATCTAATAAAATATTATTTTCATCTAACAACTCATCCATTACATCTAATAAAATATTATTTTTATCCAAACATTACTCAACTCATCTCTGTTCATCATTTCAAATCACTCACATCAGCGAATAAAATAATATAACAATTCACCTCATCTCATTAGTATTTCGTTTCTTCCATTTCATCCCAAAAAGTTATGAAAACACTTTTCTTAATCTTTCTTCACATCACCCAATAATATAATGACAACTCATCTCATCTCAATTCATTTCTTATTTTTAAGAATGAACCGAACAAAAGAAAACAAGAAAAATACAGGAAATAGGTTTCTTATAATTCATTTCCTTTTTTTTTTGCCAACCGAACAACATCAAAACTAGTTTTCTTAAAAAATTACTCACATCATCCAATAATAATGTGACAACTCATCTCATTTCATCTCCATTTCTTTGATTTCCTTTTTTTAGCAAACCAAACACTCCCAAAACAATTCTTCTTAGAAATAGTTTCCCATTTCTTTGATTTCCCACTTTTTTTTAGACAAACGAACAGGCCCTTTACTGAAATCCGTGAAATGCACTATAGCATAGACAATGCTTCATCCAGCTAAGTTTGACTGCTCCATTAAAATCAGTCCAAATCATTTTATTTTGTTGAGAATTGGTGAGATTATGGGTGTCCAAAAAGCCCGCGGCCTGGGCTCAGCCCGGAAATCCGGGGCAAAACCGGGCCCGGTCATCGGCGACCAGCCCAGGCCCGACCCCGGCCCGAAATATTAATTTTTTAATGTTTTTTAACATGTATAATATATATATATATATATATATATATATAGAGAGAGAGAGAGAGAGAGATTCTAATAAAAACCTTCTTAGCCTAAAAACTAAAAAAACCCTTCATCCAATGGCTATGATTCAGTCAACAGACACATGCATTAATTACCTTATTAAATACATGAATTAATTACATTAACGCAGTGAATCCAGATTCACTGTAGTGAATCGTTGAGGTAGTGAATCTGGATTCACTGCGTTGAGGTAATTAATGCATGTGTCTGTTGACTGTTTGACTGAATCACAACCATTTGATTCATCTTGATCCAATTGATGAATGAGGTTTTTAGTTTTTAGGCTAAGAAGGTTTTATTATAACCTCTCCGTATATATATATATATATATATATATATATATATATATATATATATATACTCTCTCTTATATATATATATATAAGTATACTCTCTCTTATATATGTATAAATATATATAAGTATGCTCTCTCTTAATATAAGTATATATGTAAGTATATTATCTCTTATATATGTATATATCTCTTATATAATTATATATATGTATAAGTATGCTCTCTGTTATATATGTGTACAATGTATACTCTCTTTTATATATATTTATACCCTCTCTCTTAGGGCCTGTTCGTTTATTTCCTAAAAACCAAGAAATGGAAATGGAAAAGGTGGAAATCTCAAAATAATCCATTTCTTCCATTTCCATCCCTAAAACTCACCCACAACATCCAATAAAATATTATTTTCATCCAACAACTCATCCACATCATCTAATAAAATATTATTTTCATCTAACCACTCATCCACCACATCTAATAAAATATTATTTTCATCTAACAACTCATCCATCACATCTAATAAAATATTATTTTCATCCAAACATCACTCAACTCATCTCTTTTCATCATTTCAAATCATTCACATCATCGAATAAAATAATATAACAATTCACCTCATCTCATTAACATTTCATTTCTTCCATTTCATCCCAAAAAGTTATGAAAACACTTTTCTTAATCTTACTTCACATCACCCAATAATACAATGACAACTCATCTCATCTCATTTCATTTCTTATTTTTAAGAATGAACCGAACAAAAGAAAACAAGAAAACTACAGGAAATATGTTTCTTATAATTTATTTCCTTATTTTTTTGCCAACCGAACAACATCAAAACTAGTTTTCTTAAAAAATCACTCACATCATCCAATAATAATGTGACAACTCATCTCATTTCATCTCCATTTCTTTGATTTCCTTTTTTTTAAGCAAACCAAACACTCCCAAAACAATTCTTCTTAGAAATAGTTTTCCATTTCTTTGATTTCCTACTTTTTTTTAGACAAACGAACAGGCCCTTA
>BQKN01061939.1:108949-145014 GCA_022839385.1 Asparagus kiusianus
TATATATATATATAATTTATATTTTTTATATATATGTTTATGTATAATACAATTTGTTTATGTAATTTCTATAAGTACTTACAATTTGTTTATGTATAATATATGAATGACATGAATATTTTGGGCTATTTAGTCTAGTGATAAACTTTAGGAGTTTCGAGAGGAGGTTAGTGGTTCAAATTCTAACTACAACATATACATTTAAAAGTCTTTGATAGGGCATTGGGGCTCTTTGAATTTTATAATTATATTTAATTTTGTTTATTTCTATAAATTCAACAGCCTCTTTGATATCTACAATTAATTTTAATTTTGTTTATTTCTATAAATTCTATAATTAATTTATATTATACTTTTTTATATTTGTAAATTACATAATTACAAATGATTAATTATATAAATTTTTAATCGAAACTGTGTCTATGTTTACTTTTTTTTTAAAACTTAAAAAATAAAATTTTTCAAAACCAGGCCTCTTAACTGGGTGAGATGCTCCGGTTTTGCCCGGCCCGGCCTGGATGGACACCCCTAGGTGAGACGCTGCCACCTGGGTTTTATCACTCCCATGTCAGCTTCTTAACTGCACAACCAAGCAGAATAAACACGTGAAATGTACTGTAGCCTGACAGCTACACTATAATCACGTAAAAACATTACAACCAAACAGGCATTCCGAGGAAAGCAGATTGAAGAGGAAATGAAAATGGTACTTGTTCTTATCTATGGATTAGATTGAGTTACTGTTAGCTTTCTAACTGAGGGGAGAAAAAAATCCTAGGTTTGTTTTCCTCATTTGTGTATTTATTTATGGAGCTGTGTTATCCGTTGCGGACAATTGAAACGGAGCTTCTGAATGGGTTTTGAGCAGGGGTGCATTAGGGCCGGATACGGCTCGGATATGATGCTTATCATATCCATATCCGCTTACCCATCTCGGATACGGATACAGATATACCTCGGTAAGAAAAATTTATAATCATATCCGCTAAACTCGGATACGGTTACGGATATACATGCGGATATATAAGCGGATACGGTTACAAAACATATATGAGAAAACTAGATAGTATTGAGAAAATCATAGTTCATGTGATACAAAATAGTTTGTTAATATGTTCATTATAATTAAAAAGTTAAGATTAGACATCTTGATGATCAAAATTAACCACAAATCCATAATCTAAGAATTGAAACTATCGTAAGAGTATGACTAATATGCATTCGGATATTTCGGATACGGATACAGATATTTCACTACAAAACCATATCCGTAACCATATCCTATCGGTTATAGATTTGAGTAACCATATTCGTATCCTAACGGACACGGTTACGAATATTTTATCGGATACGGATACGGTTTAGCACCCCTACTTTTGAGCTATCAATTTGTCCATGTGGTAGGCTAAGCTAGCAAAAGTTAAATATAGGATACAAAATGAATAGCTTTATACACACGCTTTGATGCTAATCAAGAACATGGGATGCTTATACTAATAAGGGTTTAAGGGGAGGAAAAAGACGTGCGCTCCACATGCAAAGAGAATATTAGTTAGATCAAGCTCCGATTAGATCAACTACGAATTATTTTAACAGCATATCAGTCGATATTTCTTCGTCTTTCATCAAAACTGCTCCGGCTAAAAGCTGCACGTTAAAAATGTAGGCAACTACCGCATAAAATTTGTATGAGTGAGCCTTGAAAGTGAATAACCCAGTTGATATTCTTTCCCATTTTCTCTTTTATCCCAAGTGATAACAAATATTCGATGATCCCAATTTATATTCTAGTAATATTGAACCAAACAGAAGACCGTCTACTCTACATCAATTTAAAAATCCAAAAGGATTAAACATCAACGCAAAACAAATATATCTTCTACCTCCTCAGACTAATCGTATCTCAAAAATATTAAACTTAAAACATGCCATGAACCGAGGGAAATCTAAACTTAAAACATTGTTTGTTTATAATGAATATTAAAATGGGTAAAATCTAATCAAAATTTTTTTGGTTGCGCATACATTTTGTTAAGGATAACTGGCTCAAATCACAAATACCGATAAAATCAGCATAATTTTAGAGAATTTTATTTTATGCATTTATCTTATGCGGCAACCTCAAATTCATTGTATGAAAAAATAACAAACAAATAATGTATTTGTCAAATTCATGGTATGAAAATTAACAAATAAATAATATATTTGATAAAAGTATTAAGATTTTGAGCTTGCAGGTCCTACTTTTAGGGCATGTTTGGTTGATTACCTGGAATCAAAGAAAAAAAATAGGATAAGGATGTCAGCAAAACTTGTATTGCAACAATTTCCTCAAAAAAGTCATGAAATGAGTTACATTAAAATCGTGTCACATCCTCCAATAATAATGACAACTCATATCGTCTCATCTATTTTAGGAGGTGAATCAAACAAGGAGGTGTTTGTTTCACCAAAAAATTTGCCATTTTGTATGGATTACAAGTTTTGGGATTAAAAACTGAGTTTTTTTATATTTTGGGATTCCATATATGGTGTTTGTTAAAATACATTAGAATATTGAATCCCAAAAGTACAAAATGTTCCTAAATTTTAAAATTTGTCAAATCCTCTCAATCATAGAGGATTTTGACAAATCCTCTCGATTGGAGAGGATTTTGACAAATCCCATAAATGAGCGTGCTTACCTCTTAATTGGAGAGGATTTGATAAATCTCAATTTTGTCTTTTGTGGATGGTAACCTCACTAAGATAGCATATTCATCATATTACAAATTTTTGGCATTTGGTAATGCTACACTCTGAGTTTGAAACAAACAAAATATTACAAATTATAGTATTCTAAATCTCAAAATATTAATGAAACAAACAACATTTTAGAAATCCCAACCCATAACAAAACACCTATGGATTTTAAATCCTATGGTGAAATCCATATCCTAAGATTATAGGATTTGAAACAAACACCCGCAAAAGAAATGAGTCTATTATAGAAAATATGTTTCCCATAATGGAATTTCTTTTTTTTAAACCAACTAAATAGCCACTTAGGGGCTATTTGGTTGCCTAAAAAGAGGGAAATCAAAAAAATGGAAAACTATTTCTAATAAAAATTGTTTTGGGAATGTTTCATTGGCTAAAAAAAGAAGGAAATCAAAGAAATGGAGATGAGATGATGTTAGTTGTCACCTTATTATAGGATGATATGTGTGATTTTTTAAGAAAACTTGTTTTGATGTTGTTTAGTTGGCGAAAAAACAAGGAAATGAATTATAATAGACTTATTTCTTTTAATAGGTTATTTTTTTTGGTTGGTTCATTCTTAAAATAAGAAAATAGATGAGATGAGTTGAGTTGTCATTATATTATTGGATGATGTGATCCACACTTAATGAAATCATTTTCCTATCTTTTTGGGCGGAAATGGGCGAAAATAATATGTTAATGAGATGAGATGAGTTGTCATCATCTTATTGGATGATGTGAATGATTTGAAATGATGAGATGAGATGAGTTGAGTGATGTTGTGGATAAAAATAATATTTTATTTGATATAATGGATGAGTTATTGGATGAAAATAATATTTTATTTGGTGTGGTGGATGAGTTGTTAGATGAAAATAATATTTTATTAGATGTTGCGAATGAGTTATTTGATGAACATAATATTTTATTGGATGCTATGAGTGAGTTTTAAGGATGTAAATAGATAAAATTGTACTTTTTAAAATTTCCACTTTTTCATTTCCATTTCTTGGTTTGTAGGAAATCAATCAAACAGACCCTTTAAATGCAAAACTAAATACATGGAAACAAAACCCCAACCCATAGCTTACTCAGCACCAATGAAAGCCCATCCCCTCAGCTCACAGGTCCAAACAAGAACACACGGATCGCCACCCCAAACGAATCCCAACCGTCCACGCAAAACCAAATCCAACGGCCCCAACCATCGATCCGCGCCGGTCCCTTCCCTCCACTCTCCATCGCCCAAATATAAAGTTCCCAATCCCCCTCCATCATTCTACCCCCAAATCTCAATCCGCCTCCGTTCCCAAAAGCAGAACCCTAATTCCTCCCCCAAAAATCAGGAAACCCTAGATCTACAATGGACACCGGCGGCAAATTGAAGAAGGGCGCCGGCGGCCGCAAGTTCGGCGGCCCGAAGAAGAAGCCTGTATCTCGCACCGTCAAGGCCGGCCTCCAGTTCCCCGTCGGCCGTATCGGCCGATACCTAAAAAAGGGCCGGTACGCCCAGCGTGTCGGCAGCGGAGCTCCGGTCTACCTCGCCGCCGTCCTCGAGTACCTCGCTGCCGAGGTTTGTTCCCAAAATCCTGTCTTTTCCTCCTTTAATCGATAAAGGGCTAATTTTTTCTCTTCCTTTTTGGGAAATAGGTGTTGGAGCTCGCTGGGAATGCTGCGAGAGATAACAAGAAGAACAGGATTATTCCAAGGCACGTGCTTTTGGCGGTGAGGAACGACGAGGAGCTCGGGAAGCTGCTCGCCGGGGTGACGATCGCCCACGGTGGCGTTCTGCCCAACATTAACCCGGTGCTCCTGCCGAAGAAGTCGGCGGCGGCGAAGGAGGACGGCGGGAAGTCGCCGAAGAAGGCGGCCAAGTCGCCCAAGAAGGCGGCTTAGTGATCTGGGCTTAGGGTTCTGATGTTGTGGTCATGGTGTTGTTTCGTTTGTAAATTTGGGTGTTTTAGGTTGCCGGTAGTTTGATGGTAGATGCTGCTGCTGCTGCTGATGATGATGACAATGACACTAGCATTTGTATGAATGAAATTTCGACGTCGTTTTTAATTTAATGGAAATGTTGAAGGTGTTTTAATTGCTTATCGAGTCCATTATGCCTCGTTTGTGTCATTAAGTAAGCCATATGAAAATTTGCAGCTGAGTGTATTGAAAAGGTAATAATTGTAGTAGATGCAGATTGCTTTTGTGGATCTTTTGGATGAGCTGTGATCTAATTTCTTTGATTTTTGTTGGTTGTCAGATGGGATCAGTGCTTTTTGTAGTAGATCTATGTGATGAATCAAGAAAAAGTCAGTGCATTGCTTTTTAAATTTGGTAAGGATCATTTTTTATCACAATGAATATGGCTCCTTGTATATATATTTTTTCAATGTTCTTTTGAGCATCTTCTATAATCGCTTCTTACATGTTGAATGAAATGCTTGTAGCTTTTATGAAGAGTCGCACATATTTGATTACCTTTTAGTGGTGCTTTGTTAAATTTGGAACTAATTAATTAATATGAAAAAAAAGTGGATATACTCTTGGTTTTTAAGATCAAATCATTCCGTTTACACATCCTATATTAAGTTGAGTACACTTGATGCGGTTCACCACTGGCGACAACAATGGTTTAAACATCTAATCAAGCTGTGAACTATTCGATCGTCTATGTGGTGTTTGATTTATATCGTGTCTAGTTATTTTTGTTAGGTTCTATTTTAATTGTTGAATTAGTTGGAATCCTTGTCATTTTTAACCTGAGCTTCAGGTTTGCAGTTTCTGCCGTGTGACTGCTCTGTTTTTTTAGTTGGATTATTTATGGCTAATCGCATAAGCCAAGTGTCTCAATGTTCTTCTGCTATACGTGTGATTGTTAGCCTTTTTGATCAGTTTATCTTATGATTAATGATGTTCATTGTGCTTGATATATGATGGGTATACCTTTCATGTTTGCCATACCTAACATGGTACGTAGTCAATTTGCCCGTATGGATTGTGGTGCTCCAGCTATTCGCAAGCGGGGACGTTAGATACCCTACTATGCTTATGTTTTTCATTCGCTTCAATGTAAGGTCCGTTTAGGGAAGAGCTCTGTAAGCATAAGAGTTTAGTGGGTTATGCAACCGATTCCCGTCTTGATGGTTCCTGTGCATATCAGAAGGTTAGTTTTGAAATTTTTTATGGGCCGCAGAATATAGATCTGAGATAGTAGGTCTCTGCTTTGTGCTAGAAATTCAAGATTTGTGAGAAGCAAATAGAAGAAGCCGTTTGGTTGATAAGGTGAGGGAGTTAGTTAGAACATGGATTTTTGTCCTTTTTTTTAAGGCATATAAACCTTATAGAATTGATAACTTGACGAAGTAATGTCTTGGATCAAACTTGATGATTGAATATTCACATCTGGTTCACACATCCAAAGTAGGCAGATAGGCATTTTTATGTAGTAGTTTGCACAACCCCATTAAATAATTTCTTGATTGTATATCAAAAGTGACTTGTAAAGATACTCCAATAATTACAATTACAAGTGTAAAATGTGAATAACATAAAGAAAACTGGATAGAGCATGTGGAGATGTTCACTTGCTATTGCCATTGTGTTTTTTACTTCTCTTTGACTTTTAAAATATCTGGCAAAAACAAGTGATCTATGGGCATTTTGGAGACCATAGATGAACTGGCTGCTGAATATCCATGAATGTTTTGTATATCAGTTTAATTTGAAACTACAGGGATTTTGGAAGCTAATGTTAGGTGATGAGATCTGATGGGGCATGCGATTAGGTGAGTGATCATAACTTGGTTCTTTTTTCTTTGTATTGTTATATATTATGTAGAATGTAAGATCACGTCTCATACCAAATGCTGATTTTGTTAGTTTAATGTCAGGAAAAGACCCTAGTGATTGAGAGTTCATGCACAAGTACAGTATCCTTCGCTTCCTAAAGTGAAATATGATGGAAATGGCCCTAAAGAAACTGTATTCTAGAAGTTATTTATACTAATTCTAACATGCCCCTGCAAGAGTGCTGCCTTAATTTCTTTAGCAGTGAAAGGGGTTTCCAGTGAATGAAGACCTGAACAAGGGGAAGGGTATAGATGGTCCTGGTTAACCTGAAGGGGGGATGGTTTTGAAGAGATTGGAGAAATGGTGGAAAAAAGCAAGTTGTTTTTCTGGTTCTGAATGTATGACTGAGTTGTTGATGGTCAAGTGTGGGATGAAGTTTTTTCTTCTGTTGTGAGAGGGTGTTTTGTGGAAGAAAGTGGTGTTAGAGTCTCCTTTGAGCCAAAAGAGTTTGGACCTCTGTTTTCAGCATGTCTCCTCCTGTTTGGCTAAAGCAGAGAGGGAATCTCTAGGGTAGACTTCAGACCCTACAAGTGGTATGGATTCTTCAAGGATATTGAGGGAACGAATGCTGTTAGTGATAGCAGGCTTGTTATGCTTGATAGAGCCAAAAATTGATTTTAAGTCTCCATTTGAGCAGTTAAGTTTAAGGTAGAAAATATCCACCGGGTTGCCGACGCAACGAAAGTTTTGCCAACAGTGGGAAGGGAAAGGTATGAAAGATGGGTGAGAAAGCCATGCTTTCTGAAACCTGAATTGGGGCTGGCTGGGGGTAGGGACATGAGGTATCAAGAATGATGAACGTGCGATATGAGCAGGAGGTAGGATGGGAGAACCGAACCAGGGAAGGGAATTGCGATTCAAAGTTAGAGGAGATGATGAATCTGTCTAACCTAGCCAGGACAGGGGTTAACCTCAATGTTAGACCACAATGAATTTCCTACAATTAGGAGGAACATCCATCCATAAGGGAGAGGGAGTCAACTAAGATCTGCCTCCCCCTCAGACGCACACTTCTTCAAAATGTACTATTTGTTGTTGTTCTTTAAGAATATGAAGAAACATACGAAGGTTTATAGATCTTTAATACTGGGGATGTGACTGGCATCCACCTTTAAAGATACTTTTTCCATGCTTATGTGTTGGAGTTTCAACATCTCGAAACCAAAACAATTCTGTTGCAGTGTTATTCCAAACGAAAGAGTTTGGGGGCGCGTTTGGTTGCCTCTTTTTGAGGGGGAAATGTGTTGAAACTTGAAAGCCTGTCAAAAGTGTCAGTTTTGACAGGTTTTTTGCAAAAACGCATATTTTAGAGGTGAAAAGAGGCGTTTTTGTAAGAAAGTTTGTCAAAACTGACACTTTTGGCAGACTTTCTCCTTCCCCCTTATGCAAACAAACAGCCCAATAGTTCATGATCCTTGATACCATTTTCGAGAGTTTGGTGAAGACCGAAGAGTTGTACCGTCGCAGTTGCTTCTTCATACGGCAAGATATGAATAATTGACCCAATTAAGTATGGGTGGAATAAATTTATACTGGTTTTGTTCCCGTGCAATACGCGGATTGTATTAAATTGTTGTTAAAAGTTTGAATAGATGAAGCTGTTTCTTCATGAATGTCCACGAGATCACAGTTTAAAATTTCTAGATTTCTAGATTTTTTCATGAGCCAACTGACGGTATGAGGATTATTTTGTCTTTGTATTATCTAAGTTTTATCTAAGTTTCACCTAACCATTTGTATATATTGCACTTAAATACCCTATAGTTTCTAAATGTTGCATACGGATACCCCCACAGTTTCAAAAATGCTGCGCGTCGATGTGCTATGTAAATGAGCAGTTAGAATGTTTGTGCAATATTCCAACGTGACCTGTTACATGTTATTCTGATACACTTCCATAACCCTAAGTTCATATAATTTACAACAACCCTAAGATATATTATCCATTTTCATCTAATTTTCACCCAGCTTTCACATTGTCCCTTCTAACTTTCCAATTCCTATCACATAAAAAAAAAATCAATGTCTTTGAAAACCAACGTAGGTCGCACAAATCTAATCTAATTTGCATAGAGTTTGACGGTGATTTACTTTGGAGATGAAATCCTAGTTCGGATTCAGTTGGAAACTGCACAAAATTCCCTTCTTCAAGATCCAATATTGGCAATACCCTGAATATTGTAAATTGAACTCCCAATTTACTCTCTAGGGAAGAAAGTTTGGGGTTTATTTTACCACTGACAAACGAATTTAATGCGGGCGGTTTAATGCTGTTTGTTTTGCTTCTTTTGCCCCTAATTCCCTGTCAAAACGGACAGTTTGCTGTCAGTTTTGACAGCTTTCTTACTAAAACGCTCTTAAAAAGGACGTTTTGGCAAGAAAGTTGTCAAAACTGATAGCAAGTTGTCAATTTTGACGGAGAATCAAGGGCAAAAAAGAAACCAACCAAACATCCCTAAGCAGCGGCAGACATTTTCCTCCTCTAGGGAAAATTATGACATCCAGTTTTAAATGGAGAATACTTTTAGATATTTAAGTGCAATGTTATACAACTGAGAGCATTTAAGTACAATTTTTAGTTTTAAATATCAAAACTATTGTTCAAGGACATTATTGTGACAAAATGTTATCGGTAGTATAATGTATGTACCTGCTCTTTTTATAAAACTAGTTTTTATGTGCTATGCACGTGAACCTACATATTTTAAGTTTTTCAATTTTTTATTAAATAGTAAAACTATGTGTTAATAAAATAAAATTGTATAATAAAATTTCTTAAAAAGAAATGGATGAATTAGTTATTATTGTTTAGTTATTGTAATTGAATATTTTCTTATAATAATTGCTTGGTCTTAACCTTTTTTTTAAATAAGCCTCGAAATCTAAAATTGTTTTTGAATAAAACCGTCAATTCTATAAATTCTCTTAAATAAGTCCCTTCAACTTGAAACTTGTTAACTTAATTCTCAATTAACTTAGCTGCAATAATCTTGCTAGCTTTTTCTAGATATTCCTCTGATAGTTACACTTGATACCTGCAATATATTACAATAATTATTTCTCATTATAATTATTTAATAGAGTAAATTACACTAAATCTTATGAACTTTTAGCCCATATGACTTCAAAATTACACTAAAGCCCTAATGACTTTTCTGTTTCAAAGAAGACCGCCAATAACTTTTTGAATTTTGTAAATAACCTCTATAAATTAGAATTAGAAAATGGCATAAAAAGACATTTTGAAAGTTATTGTGGGTTTTGTGTAATTTATCTAGAAGATGTTAAGGACTTTTTACAAAAGTTTTAGGGGTTTTGCGTGATTTTGAAAGTTCATAGGTTTTACATACTTCAAAATGCTGAAAGTTCTTGGGGGTTTACTGCGATTTACCTCATTTAATGGTATAATTCTTAGTTCAAGTAATACTATTAAAATAATTATATTGTCTATATACTAGAAAATATTTATCTAATTTAATATTTTTAATTATTCACTTAAATAATTTAGTACTATAAATATTTTATTATACTATCATTAACAATTAATAGTATTATTATTAATATTAAATAGTTTTTTTGTAAAAAGGTTAGTTTTCAATCATTACCAAGTATATATTATTCAGTGTCATGTAATAATATTTGAGAAAATACTCTATAAATATTTTAATATAATACTAAATAAATAGTGTAATTCATAATTCATGTGATATTATTAACATAATTATACTATTTATGAGATTCAAAATTTATTCTATTTACTTTATCGCTCATTGATTTATAGTATAATTCTTAATAGTATTTAGTAATATAGTATTCCATTTATACTATTATTTTAGCTATTTTATTATAATTCATAAATAATTATAATAATAATTTAATTGGTTACTACTAATAATTTTAAGGCGTCAAAAATTTATAATTTCATGAGCCATAATGCATGATTTTTTGACATCTTTAGTCCTACCCATTAGCAAACGGAAGCCAAAATTTACAATTGAGCTATAACTCACGATTTTTAGCTATTTTTAGTCATTTTAACCAATTGGTCAATAATTTTAAGGGGGTAATCAATAATTTTTAGGGGGTAAAAATTCATAATTTCATGAGCTATGATGCATGATTTTTTAACATCTTTAGTTCTTTCAACCCATTAGCATACAATATCATAAAAGACGTAGTTTACGATTTACTGACCTATATAACTTTAATTTTTGGCTATTTTTAGTCATTTTAATCCAGTGGCCAATAATTTTACAGAGCTAGAAATTCACAATTTAATAAGCTATAATGCATGATTTTAGTCATTTTTAGTCGTTTTGATCCATTGGAAAATAATTTATTTCTTAAAGGCCAAAATTCACGAATTTATGAGCAATAACCTGCAATTTTGGCCATTCTTACCCATTTTGACATGTTAGCAAATAATTTCTTGGAGATCAAAATTCCTGATTTAATGAACTATTATCCATGATTGTTGACCATTTTTAGTCATTTAGACTCATTGAAAAATAATTTTTTTGACACGCTAATAAATAATTTTGTTAATGCCAAAATTAACAATATCATGAGCTACAATATACTTTTTTTTGTCCATTTTTAATCATTTTGACCCATTGAAAAATACTTTTGATTTTAGGAGCTAACGCATTATTTGTAACAAAATTTAGTCATTTCAATCCATTAAAAAATAATTTTATAGCGGTTAAAATTTTACGATTTCATGAGCTAAAACGCCCAAATTTGGGTCATTTTTAGTTGTATCTACCCATTGGCAAATAATTTTGCACATGCTAAAACTTATTATTTCTTGAGGTATATCCTATGATGTTTAGCTATTTTTTGTTATTTGGCCCCATTGGTAAATTATTTCTCGAAAGGTAAAATTCATGATTTTATGAGTTACAACATACGATTTTTTAAACATTTTAAGTCATTTTGTTCTATTGGGAATAATTTTATTGAGGCCAAAATTTAGGATTTCATGAGCAAATAATTTCACGCAGACAAAAATTCATGATTTATTGAACTATATTCCACAAAATTTGGCCCATTTTGTTCACTTTGCCCCATCAACAAATAATTTTAGAAGGCCAAATCAGTATGTCATGAGCTATAATGCATGATTTTTTATCATATTTAGTCAGACCAATTGGTAAATAATTTCATGGGGGTCGAAGTTCAAGATTTCATGATCAATAATGAATAATTTTTGACTATTTTTGGTCATTTTTACTAGGAAAATAATTTTGCAGAGTCCAAAATGACTCCATGAGCTATAGCCCAAAATTTGGCCATTTTCAATCTTGTTAATCCATTAACAAATAATTTTCAGGAGGATAAAATTCATGATTTCATGAGCTACATCACATAATTTTTTGTCATTTTTAGTCATTTTGACACATTCGCTAATAATTTATTCAAGGTAGAAATTAATGATTTCATGAACCATATTCTTGGTTATTGGACATTTTTACATGTTTCAACGGAATATCAAATAATTTTTTAGACGCTAAAATTTATGATTTCATGAGCTCTAACATAGAAAATTTGCCTATTTTTAATCATTTCAAACCACTGCCAAATAATTGTATTGAGGTAAATATTCATGATCTCACGAGTCATAACCCTTAATACTATAAATGAGCCTGCTTCAAAATCTTTAGGGATATAAGACCTTGTGACTTGTGAGTGAGTCTCCGTCTCCCACCTTCTTCTTGTTCTCATCTCCTTCTGCTGGGTCTTTTTGATGGCCGGAGTTTCTCAGCCTTGGGCTTCTTGCTGGCGTAGGATTTCTCCCCTTTCTTTTTTGCATTTTCCTTCCTGAAACTTCTCGATGGCGGTAGGCAATGTTTTGAATATCGGCCTATAAACTGATATTATCGGTGATTTATCGGTTTCGGGGGGCCTCCTGCTATGATAAGTTCGATTCTAAATCGGTTATTGTTTTTTGGATATTTGCCGCCGATAATGCAATGATGAAGTGAGTTATCGGCCGATATTATCAGCCCAAAAATCGGAATTACCGGCCTCTGGTTTGAGTTTTGATTTTGAGGAACATGCACCTATTCAATGCATTTTAAACCCGACCCAATCCGAGTTTCTGTCATTGGTTAGTGATCTTAAACATAATTATTTACATTTTGGTATGCTTATATTTCATTAAGTATGATTAGATTACATTTTAGAATATTATATTATGTATATCGCCATTTGGTAATGTCACTCTGATAAATACTACTTATCCCCGATATAACCCCGATATCCGCTATCCGATATGGATTTTGACCGTCCGATAAGCCCCCGGTAACTGATATTTAAAACCTTGACGGTAGGTCGTTTCCTCTGCAGCCTTGGCCACCCTTCTGGTTGTTGGGTTTATGGGAGGAAGTGGCGCGTTGTGATTTGAGGACTATTTTTTTGCCCCGGGCTAACTACCTTGCGATGCTGGTCCGTTGATTTGAAGAACAGCCCTTGATATCGGACGGCTGAGGTGTGAAACTACGGCGGGATCCGTGTCGATATGTTGTACTCTTTCTCTTACACGGACTGGGATCGCAGCTCCGCTCAGGTCCCTGATGGATCCGGTCTAATCACTTTATCGGGTGAACGCCCCTAATCAAATATTTCCCTGCTCATTTTATCTTGTTCATGCCTCGTGTCATCAAATATAGTTTTCATCAAATCCAAACATGCAGCGTCACCTGTCCCAACCTTTACCAATAATACATACATGCACATGTTCAAATGGAGAACATCAAGAAATGCACCTACTATAGCCAACAAGCATGCATGCATGCATGCACACGGGGATTCTAAAGCATGCTACGCCATGCACAGTTCTCTCCTGACCCAAACCAGTCATGACCAACTGAACTAAAATGAAGCGCGGGGGTGGGGGTGGGGGTGGGGGTGGGATTGCGGACCACACACAGAAACAGAGCGACGACATCCCAATAGAAAATCGCTGTCCTAAAAAGAGGGCTTATCGTCAATCTCAAAAACCTACAAAAGAAATTTCAGCAAGAGGAAATAAAACGGAGGCAACCAAGGGAAGAGGATTAATGCATAGAAGCATATTTGCATGCCTTTCCTGTAATACTGATCACATAATAAGTTTGCGCGAAGTTACGTGTCAAGTACTAATGCGTATGCACACACAAACAAACTGTGATGAAACCAGTTACTTTTGTAGTAACTGAAGAAATAAGTTTCAGATAAGTATGCAGACCATGAATAAAGGGGGAAAAAATAGTAGCAGATCCCTATGATGCCAACTTCTTCTCTTTATCGGAAATTCATAGAGCGTAGCTCAAAAGAAATGCAATTGTGTTCTCACCACTAAAACCAGTACCGGATGATCTCATTACTTATCAAGATATCCTGAGAATGCAGTCCAAGTCCCTGACTCTTATCTCCACGTCGAGCTTGCCACTTGACGGTTCTCATTGATGCCCTGAGAAAATGGAAAACATTTCTTTCCTAAAGCATCAGAATGCATTCAAATGGCTCGACTAAATAATAAATACGAGTGAAATCTTGCACGGAAGCAAAGGAGACGGAATTCATTTTCAGAAGTGGATCGAACAATGGCGTAAATGCAAGCAAAATCATGAAAACTCGTGACCACAAAGAAAGCAACATAAGAGTTAGGAGATATCAATAAAGATGAATAGATAATTTGGGGATATTTGATAGATACAACTCAACAATGCAAGCACACCACAAGCGCAGAGTGGATAGTTAATCTCAATCTATCCTCATCAGAAGCTACATGTACCATTAGATCTGAAAATGGAAGGTAAAATAGCATTCTAGGCCCTTATTAATAAAAGAAGTTCCGTAACCCCGAGTTACTTCAGTAGCTCAACATATAAAAATCATTAGAGGAATAATAGACAATCTAATAAACCTTTCAATGGTATCTGATAACTCAAAATCTGAAGAGTGAAAGAATACGTGAGCAGACACAGGTTAATCACATAGTTGGTTCTTTGACATCTTAAGGTTTTCAAGAATGAGCTTATTCCTAAATACACAAGTTAATCGCACAATTGTATTTTCATTTACAAAATTTAATTACATATTCTTTAGTATTCACATGGACAGAAGTTAATCACACTTTGTATGGTTCTGTAACTTGTGATGGACTGGACATGTCATCGTACTATACTCGCTCACTAAATGAATGACTTACATCAAACTCCAAACATTCACAGTGATCAATAACTTTCTCCATTAAATCAAAGCCATGTATTTTTAAAGGCAGCAATATAACTAATCTATGCAAAAAAATCCTTATGCAGATATCCAACCTCAACTAGAAAGGAAAAGCTCAACTAAAACCTAAAGATGAGCACCATGAGAAACTTCCAGTGAGTATTTCCTGTTATCAGGTAAAGTAAGTTAATGAATGACAAACTTCACTACTTCAAACTATGAGCCTCTGACTAATAGACCAATGCATCAAACAACTCACTACAGTAGTGCATGTTGTCATATAACTACACAAGACATTCCCCCTTGATATGAATATAGACTATTCCATTTCTAACAAGTCACCAACTGTTAATAAAAGAATCAAACTTTGATCAACACTTTCACAATGTGGGAAGAATTTTGGCCAAACAACATTTCAGACACTACATGCGGGTAGCATGCATCTGAGAAATATACTCAATACAAGTAATAGCACGTTATAACTTTTTGTACCATGTTTCATAAAAAATGTTAAAATTTAAATGCATTAATTGTTATGGTTTAATGTATTCACTATTCATGTAAAAAGGGTCCTTTTCCATCTTTAAGGCATCTGAGCTACTCAAAGCTAACATGCATCCAAGAAAGATAATGTGAAATCTAATCATACCATGTAGGCTCAACTTTGTCTCATGAATTGTGAAAACTTCTGCCTTCATGCTCATAAGAAAATGGGCTGTTTGTGCTGAGCAGTGACTCAGCCTTCCAACTTTTTTGATAATCACAATCCCAGCGAAGAAATATGCTTAAGACTTCAGGTCAATTATTATATTTAACAAGATCAAAACACACATGGTACTTGCTTATTGACATTGTTGATTGTTGCATAAGAATGTCACATACGAAAATTTTGCAAAGCTTTACGCAAATTTTTAAATCCAGTAAATGAAAAACTTCCTGTTTATGGCTGCTTTTCGCGATGAACTAATACAGAATCTACAACATCTTTCTTCTACCAAGGATAATTGGGTGTTGTGTCACAAAGCATAATAGCAACTGCACAAGAAAACCAAAAAGAAACAAAACTTAAAATCTAGTACAATGTGTCACACGTTGTCCAACCCAGCCCGAGAATAAAGGTTTCACTTATACCTTGAATCTAGGATCAAAGCTATACGATATGCTCATATTGCGCATAGAAAGAATGAAGAAAGTAGAAATACTTCATTTTCATTTTCTCTTTTTTAACCTAGTCAATAATTGGCGAGTTTATTGGGAATGGTCAAATTCAGTCATATCTTATTCAAAGGTCCATCATACCTTCCTTAACCATTTATCGATACTGATTGAGTCTCACCACAGCTTCTACCAAGCTTGAAATTCAGGTTTTCTTTCTTTCTTTAATTCCTTTTCTTACTTTAGTGGACCCAACAAGGGAGGACCTGGGGGGGGGCCCCCCCCCCAAAAAAAAAAGAAAAAAAGAAAAAAAGAAAAAAGAAAGTTAACTGCATGTATGTATTAGATAAGACGCAACTCTTACCCCTTATAAGTGGACTTTTCAGCTATCTAATAACACCACACACCACACTGAGTCAGCGTAGCACATTGTACTTCAACCAGAGGATGTTAACGATTTCGTCTTCCAAATAACAAATTATCAGCACAAAAATGTTGTCTGATGAAGAATGAAGAAACTTTTCCTGTCACTTATTGGAGCATAACAGGATACAGTCGGATATAAATGATCTGATAATAACTCGGTTAAATATCCGTAGTTTCATTAATACGGATATTTGCATTCATCCATTTTAAATAGGGAAAGTTCTAGACTAACCAAAACTTTGGAACAACTATCCATATATCCGAAGAAATATCCAATTATACAAGGGCATATCTGATTGGACATAGATTAAAGTTCATTTAGTAATAAAATTATATTTGTAAAGATCTTATTCACTAGCGTTTACATTACATTCAAGCTTAACCTCATATTTGCTTTCGAACTTCCGTCACGCTCAATAGTATCTCGATACTATCTGAATTTGATCCAAGCATGAACCCATTCTTATCAAGTATGGCTAGTGAGCAATATCCAGACAATATCCATATTTGTACCTGTACCCACCGTACACACGCACAAAGAAACAAACACAAACATTGTATTGATATCTAGAAAAAAGAATCTAACCCAAGCAGCCTAACCACCGGGGCATTGATGCTAGATGCAAAAAGCGAGACAAGGAAGGCAAATGGACTGCCTTGCCGAGGGATATGTTTTTGGACCAGACAGGAGGCAGGAACTCACCCTTTGACACCAAACCGAGGGTTAAGAGCAAATTGTTTTATTGGCGATGACTCGGTGAGATATTAAGGGAATCCATTAGAGAGAACGTTCGAGAACCTATAGACTGGCTTGGTTTGGTAGGAGGGGAAGTAGAGAAATGTGAGGGACAAAACTAAAAATCCTCTTTGGTAGGGGGTTTTAGAGGAGAAGGTGAGGTAGGGTGAGGTGAGGTGAGGAAAGAGAGGATGCAAAATGAACTAAAAGGTGAAGAGAGAGAAAATCCCTCATTTTGGAGGGGCAGAATAGTGATGTGAGAGAAAGACACATGACTGAGGTGAGAAACTAAAAAGTCATATATTTCCCCTTAATCCCCCTCCAACCAAACAAGAAGCATAGAAAGCATGTCCATCCTTACAACTCATTGGAGCTTACCTCACCTCACCTTCCCTCCTCATACTCCTACCAAACCAAGCCTAAAGAAACATAACTTCAGGTACCAACCGAATTAATATAGCCCTTTAAGCGAGAGGGTCAATCCACAAACACCCTTGATCCCCGAGATAGATACCAAAAAATCAAAGCATATTAAGCTTTTATCTATGCATATAAGAAAATCAATATGGGTCTTAAAGCAAAGAGAAGTTCCTCATATTATATATCAATTAAAATGTGACGCTAATATAAGAATGTATATGAAGAGCAACGTGCCCACAAACAACACGTATAGCAGCCAACAAAATCAAGGACTAAATTCAAAACCTTCCCAAAGTAACATGCAATCAAGTTTACATATCAAAAGCATGCATAACAAAACCAGAACGAGACATATGACAAGCTTGACGTTATGTTCCCCTTCAAAAGCAACACTTATCAGAGCAAAATAGCTTTTTCATCCACATGAAAATTCGTAACCTTTACCCAATTCATTTCGCCGCGGATGATCCAACATTCAGCGAATTCCGATGAACGACCCTCGCCCCCTTCTCCGTCTCGCTCCCGATCAAATCCCTCAGCCCAGAATTCCCCTCCCCCTTCACCTTACTCCCATCCTCCTCCTCCTCCTCCCCGTCCCTCCCCTTCTTCTCCTTCTTCTCAACAACCCTCTCAAAATAATTCCCATAAATATACTCCGCCGAGTACCCATCCTCCTCATCAAAGAGCATAATATGCCCGTGCCACTCCCAAACCCTGTACTCCGACCCCTTCTCATCGTGGACCCCGACGCAAATATTGTGGTCCCCGATCGAGACCGACTGACCCGAGTTCGGCTTTAGGGTTTCAACCCCGCCGCCTGAATTGATGATCTTGATGATCTCCTTCTCGAGCTTCGACTCCTCCTTCGCGACGAGCCTGCGGTGCTTCGACTCGAGATCGCCGGAGAGCTGGTCGTCTGCGTCGGAGTCGGAGCCGGAGTCGGAGTGGATGAGGAAGTCGTCGAGGTTCTGGGAGAGGAAGGAGTTGGTGTCGAGGTAAGGAGGGCGGAGATGGAGGCGGGACATTAGGGACTGGATCATCTGGTGGTCGAAGGCCGACGTGGCGGCGCCGGCGGCGGAGGAGGCGGCGGAGCCGTCGTTTGAGGACATTATGTCTGTTTTTAGGGTTAGGGTTCTGGGGAGGTTTTTCTTTATTGATGGGGGGTTTTGGAGAGGATTGGGGTTTTCTTTTTTGCGAGGGGATGAGGGGGTGATGGTTACTCACGTGGTTTTCACGTGAGAGCTGATCGCAGGCCAACTGGGCTTTTTAGCGTTGGGCCGGAACAGGCCGAGTTTGGCGGTAACCTGGGCAAGAAAATTGAAATAGTGTTGTTTCAGTCAGTTGCGTGCAAAAGGGATATTTTGAGTCCTTTTTTGTTGAGTGCGAGAAATTTTAATGAATAACTTAAAAAACTAAAAATAAATCTCCCTCTCCAGAAGTGAATATGTTCAACTGTTCAAGGAGTGTCATTCCCTCGGCAATTATTTTTGGAAAAATTCCTCAATGATCCAAAATATGAGATCAATAGGGGGGACAAGTGAGGTGTCCTCATTCTATTGGATAATGAGTTGGTCATCATTAATATGATGGCTAACTTATTATCCAATAGGAGGGGGACACCTCACTTGTCCTCCCCTATTAGTGCCATATTTTGGGTTTCTGTAGCAAAGCTCTTATTTTTGGTACAACTGGCACAATTATCTAAGAATATATGATACTAAGATTTGGATTTAGACTAGAGCTTTCTTTCTAGTTACAGCCTGGTTTTTTTTTTTAAGTACGATACTTAAATATTTGGGTTGGACTTTCTCATAAAATGGTGGATCCTCGGATTGAAGTTTATGTTCACGGGCTATTTGAATTAGAATTGTGATGCTAAATTGTATACTTAAATATGTATATATTAAATATATTATGTAATGTTATAAACTAGCATGCGAGTATTACATGATAATTTTTGAGGAAACATTTTCGCATTGCATACTGAGAAAATTAAAGTACTAATTTCAAAATAAAAAAAAGATAACAAGCGCTATAAATAAAAATTGAGGTGTGTATACGTTAGAAAGTAAAGAAAAATATAGGGTATTTAAGTGCACTTAAGGCATAAAAAAAGGGAGGCCCTGCAGTCACACCCCTAGGGGCTGTTTGGTAGGCGTTTTTGGCCTCTTTTTTTGGACAGAAAGCCTGTCAAAAGAGCACTTTTGGCAGGCTTTCTGCCCAAAACACCTCTAAAAAGAGGCGTTTTAGGCAGAAAGCCTGCCAAAAGTGCTCTTTTGGCAGGCTTTCTGCCCAAAAAAAAAGGCCAAAAACTCCTACCAAACAGCCCCCTAACCATACCTAAAAAAATTCTCATGTGGGCCCCAGTACACTTTAGCTAGAGAGGAGTGTGGTTGGAGGTATGGTTAGGAGGTGTGCCTCTAGCATTTTCCTAAAAAAAACTAGAAATTAAGTAGCCCATGCAGCCTTTAAAGAGCAGGAAGCCCAACCCAACTTACTTATAAGGCCGATAAAAGCCATAACCGACTTATCGTTGAGGAGTGGGCTTCGTGGATCCTTTGTCTAAGGCTAATTGTCCTTAGCTCCGTTTTTAAATCACATTAAAAAATATTATCACGCTGATCTTTTCTCTATTTGACTAATAATCTAGTGCGTTGTGAGAGCACAAGGAATTAATTAATTAGGAGGCAGCGATGGACCAATCACACGAAAAATAATAAATAAATAAATAAAAATTACCTTTTTGACTCTCAACGCATTAAAGAGTATTATCCCTATTAGAACCGTCCGGGTGCGAAGCGGGGCGCTTTTGTCTTTACCTGCGCTAAATAGGGAGGGGCAAAGTTGTAATTTTCGTCCCCAGTGACTGGTTCATAACCATCCGTCGCATGCCGAGGAGGTGTAGTCTACAAATAGAAATGTTAGGGGCACATCCCTGACCACACCCTCTACCACATCTTCTCTATCTCTATAGTGCATTGGATCCCATAATAAATTTTATTTTAAAATTTATTATGGGATCCAATGCACTATAGAGGGAGAGAAGTTGTGGTAGAGGGTGTGGTTGAGGGTGTGCCCCTAACACCACTCATCTACAAATTGAAACGAAATTATGTAAACTAGCGTCTACAATTAATTAAGGATTTCTAAATTATTTTTGAATTTTTTATATATGTACTGCAGCTATAATTGTAATAAATAAAGAAGGATACGTAATGAACAACTTAAACCATTTTTAAAGATAGATATGAATATTTAAGGAAAAAGAAGATTGGGATTATTTGAAATTAAGGGTGGGAGAAGTAAGAAAATTGGATGGTTTTTTCTTATCACGCTTTTGATGCACATGGGAATCAAATCCAGAACTCCCACAAGAGAGCGACACGGTTTTGCCATATGACCTACTGAGCTGTCTCTGGAAAGTTTGCTAAGTATGTGAATATGTCACCGGGAGCTCCTTCCAACCAAAAGACCTCATTAAACACAAAATATGTTTTAGAGCGAAATAAATTAACCAACATAAGCTTTAATATTAGTATCATGATCAAGTGAATTGCGTTCGAATTGGGTCAAAACTAATTAATCAATCATAACAAATACTTAACTAATATTTTGTTGATTATTAAGAAACAACATATCTATTATGAGAAAGCAATGATAGAACCCCTCACAAGTGGCCTAGTGGTTGGGGTCTTGCCTGAAAATGTTAAAAGGTTGATTCGTGACTATGTCATGTCTATCCCAAATTTCAATTATTAAGTATTGGAATGTTTGTGACATTTATGTAGGCTTGGATTGTGAAAGGAAGGCCTTAAGTGGCGCGGTTTACTTAACAAGTACTAAGCCAAAGTTCCTCACACATAAAACAAAAAATTAGAAAACATTGATCTTTAGAGTTTGGATATCATGATGTTTTTATTATTTCTATCGTTTTTTTTGCCAAAAAAAAAACACAATGCATTTGGAAACCATATTATTTTTTGAGCCAAAAACTCTTTAAACCAAAAAAAACTTATTTTTGAAACATTTTAGATATTTTGATTTTGAGTTTGACGTAATGTTAATAAAATATCTAACATAGTATATCATATGTAATTAATATAATTTATTATCAACATGTATATTATATTATATTTAATGTTATATATTGGTAATATTTTGTACGTATAATAAAATGTATTACTAATTCAAATATATTATATAATACTATAATAACATATTAGATATTATCATTTAATATGTTGAATGTATTTTATTATAATATAATTAAAAAAATATAATAATAAATAACAAAATATTTAAATATATTAATACAAAAAACTACACAATAAATCATTAATAATTAATAATAATATAATAATATTAATATACAATAAAAATTGTACTATAGTATTATTAGTATCTTCATAAATAAAATATAATATATTAATAATTATGAAGTAGTATATAAGAGCAATATTTCTAAAATAAATTAATAATATAATAAATTTATGCTATATCATATAATAAATAATTATATAGTAAAGTAATTTATTATATAATACAATAATATATTGGTACCAAATGCGAATGTAATAATAATGTATTCATAATATAATGATATATATTTATATCATAAATTATTATTATATTATTAAAGTATTATTAATAAATTATAATATGTTGAAATCTATAATATATTTTACAATGTTAAAGTATTAATTACAAATAATAATATTATATTATATTAGAAAAAATATTTGTTATATTAAAATTAGTATAATGTTATATAAATGGTAACATAATGCTATTTTAATAATATTATATAATTTAATAAAGTATATGACTAATTGAAAATAATATGCAATAAATATAATATAATATTAATATTATAATACAATATATTGTATTATATTTAAATTTAATAATAAATATAGTAATGTTAAGTAATATATTACAATATAAAATGCATTATAATATTCAAATTAATATTATAATGCATTGTGATATAATGTATTTTATCATATTTAAAACTAAATAATTAAATAATTTTATTCCAAATATATAATAATGTAAAATAAATATTATAGAAAACTAACATTATAAGTTAAACCAATGTTGTTTGAAAATACTTATCATGATGTTTTGCAAACACTCTGGGGTGAGAAACAAAATGCCACGGTGTTATTTTAGAAAAATACCTCGTTAGCCAAACGAAAACCATAATTTTACACATGTCAAAGGAATGCACAAGGATTTACAAAGAAACCTGAAAACCATAATTTTCCTAGCAAAAAGAAGCTTACGAACCTTAATATAATCCTTAAATTAAGGAAAAAATATCACAAATCCTTGTCACGCCCAATTCATCAAGCCGAGTCATAAGACTTAGAAAAATGTTTGCATCTACATATTTTTTATTTATATTGCCATCAATTATCCAGCCTTTCACTATCAGTCATCCACTTCTATATACATTAGAGTTCTATAGAATTAGAACCAGTCACAAGGGTACGGTCACCGCCCAACTGGCGCCCCCGCGGAGTGTCACAGCCTCATAGGTATTTTATCTTTGCTTAGCTTCCAAACTTTCAACCATTCACCAAAAAATAACACCCTCTTCGATTCACCGGGCGGTAATCTTACCGCACATAACTGGCTCCCTCGTTCTCTTTAGTTCTCATTTTTTTTTCTCTCTTTCAATCTCCTTCGCTCGTCGTGCGATCTGGTACTTTTTACATCTTTACTCTTTATTATTTTTTTCTTTTTTCTCGATTTTGCTTGATTTAGTTGATAATTTATTGCAGAGATCGGATTAGGGTTTGAGATCTCGTCGATCGATCTCGACCTCGACCTCGACCTCGTCAATGGCTGCTCCACCTGCGAGGGCTCGTGCTGACTATGATTACCTGATCAAGCTTCTTTTGATCGGCGACAGCGGTAAGGGTTTCGAGGTTCTCTTTTGTTTAGGAATTAGCGCAATGGATTTGGATCTCGTAGTTTCGGTGTCTCGATTTGATCTGGTTAGCTTGTTGATTGATTAGGGATCGGGGGAAAAAAAAATACTTTTGTTGCTTTGTTCTGATGTCTTGTGCCTCGCGTTAGCTTTTTAGATTTGTGCCCTAGGGTTTTGGGGAAGATTTGGAGTTTGACCTTGAGATTTAGGGATCCCAAATGATGCCTTTTTCTATAATTTGTATGATAATAATCCAATTTATGAATGATTGAGTGGTGTTTGAATCTTTCCCTTATTTCCTAATCTGTTTTCATCTTCATATTGAGAGAGGCCAATTTTGGTACTTATTTGCTGTCAAATTTTCATTTTCATGTGTTTTCTCATAGTGATAGTTATGCATTTCTAGGCTCGTAATGCATGATATGGTGTTGATCGAATTAGAACCTGAGGATTGCTATTACCATGATGTATTGATACGCATTATTGCATTTTCTGGGAATGGGGATCATTACCATGTCTAAAGATATATGATTCTCCCTATGAACTTGTGTTGAATTCAGGTTACTGTGCTCAGTAGCCAAAGTTTTATGTGGATTAGAATTCAGGTGGCTGTTTTTTCGTGCTACCTCAGAGATTATATCATTGCTATTATGATAGATCTCTTCCTTTTATCTTCTTCCTCCTCCCAACAAAAGACCACTGTTCTCTCGCTCATTGGGAATTTGGTGTGCATATTTACTTTTTTGCTACTGTTTAAGTTTATTAATGAGCAGATCAAAGAGGGTAGAAGTGTTTATCAAGAGGCTCATTGGGATCCCAAATATCTCACGCTTCCAGTTGAGGAGAAGGTTAGGATGGGTTATCTTAAATTTCCCAGGTTTCATCATGCAACAATTAGCGTAGGGTATCCTTTATGTATTAAGTCTTCATTTTTATGCACACATACACTACGCATTATTTTATTGAATGTCGAATTTTCATCCCTTGTTCATCTTTTTTGGCATACGGCGAATCAGGAGATTAAACCATGATACATTTACTTGGTACTTGAAATTGTTAATTGGGCACTAAAATTTAACATATTTGACTGGAACCATATCAATAGGAGTTGATCTTTTATCCTATCACTTCAAGACCATATATTTTGCAACTGAAGGTCCAAACTTCTAACCATGATTTAAATTCTTTGAAGTTTTTAAAAACAAAATGCAAAATGATTTCTTACCTGTGTAGCAAGCGGCATTAAAATGGAGGGGTTTGAATAGCAAGTTAGGTATCTAACACGAGAAAATTTTGGTATGGTTTTTATTACTTTTTTTTAATGAGGTCAATGTATCAGGATTCAATCAGAAGTTTCAGATCCTAGTCCAATATGCATTCAATCTGTTCACTTTATGAGATGTTGGGTAGAGAATTTTTTTTAAAGTTCAATGTATTTTTATAAAAAATTTCCATTTAGATATCATGGATAATCTAAATATTAGAGTTTTAATTTTGAAGCTTCGGGCTAATTTTTTGATCAAATGCTACTTCAAGCTGTTCAGTTTATAGGATGTTAAATTCATGGGCTAAAAAAAACCTAAAATGGCATGGTCTTTTCTTTTTAGGCTTATTATCATAGATCATATCTAAAAAGAGTTTAGTTTTGCAATTGTAACATGTACTTCAATTGATAGGACCCAAACTCAACTCTTATTGGTAGGATTCTAGTGAAACCTTTTTAAGATAACTTATACTTGACTTTATCTGTTGAAAATGGATTGATTGTTGCCGTTATCCATTAATATAATTTTACAAATCGCATTATTGTCTATATCCTTTACTCAAGGTTAGTCTATCTAACCCCGACCATTTCCATGTTATGATTATTCGTACTTCAAAAATGCCATGCTTATGGTATTGGCTCTCAGGAATATTCATTAGAGTTTCATTGCTGCCGTTTACCAGTATCATAAAGTGAATAACATTTATTTTTGATGTGTCAAATATGGCACTCATAGAGATACACAAAGGTTTGTCCTTTTTTGTGGTAGAAAAGGCAGGAATTAGAAGTGAAAAGAATAGAAGAGGGACAAAAGATTCTATAGAGGGGATTAGGTTGACAGTCACAGATTCAAAGTGGTCACCGAATATCTGAAATTTTCAATGCTGGTAGTTATGCCTGATTTCTTGTTTAGGTATCTTGTTCATAAAGCAAAGCAATCCAATGATCCCTAAGACTAATCCATTTCAAATTCTGAATAAATGGAAGGATAAGAATAACGATAAACAACCAAGTAAAATGAATCCTATCTGATTCCTGGAATCTGTGAAATTCTGAACTATACAGCTAGATATGTCAAACCAACTGTGATTCTTTGAGATTCCGTGACATTTGCTGGAAGGATTTTCTTTCATGGATTTACTGCATGCAGGACTGCTCTTGACATAACACATGTAAGGATAACATACAAAGGTCCTGCTAATTGTAATTACAGTATCATTTCATGAGCTGAAGCTCCTTGGAGGTTAATCATAATAGATTATGGATTGTTGTCAAAGGCAGAAAGTGGGAAGATACACGACCAATGAAATTATACAGGTAGCTGGAGAATGATAATGACAGAATAATGGCCCTAAATCAGCATTGACTTGAAAGCATTACTGATTGTACTCATTGGGACTGTGTTGCATGTGACTCATGGTTTGTTTGAAAACCGGGAGTGGGAAACAGTAATTTTAGATGAAGAGGTCTAAAAGTTGCTGTCATGAATTATTTTGTGGCATTAAATTAACTACCGATGAGCTGAGGCAGATAATGATTGGAAATCTCTTGTAGGCTGAGGAACTAATATGTAAGTTAACAGTAAGGAGCAATGTTTTAAATGTCGGATGTCGGGTTCATATTGGTCGGTCAAAATTTATGTCGGACAGCGGAAATCGGGGATATATCGGGGGACATGAAAAAAATATCGGATTGCCATATCGGATAGGTTGATATAATATCATAAATGGAATATTCACATACTTGATAATTATATTGTCTAAACATATGAAAAAGTACATAACTTATTGATGTTAGGATCACTAACCAATTGTAGACACCTGATTTTCAAGTTGGGTTTTTCAAACTTGACCCAATAAGCTTAAAACCGCTTTTTCTGAAATTTGGCTGATATTTCTTGGCCTCAATGGCGCCCGACATACCCGATATTTTCCGACATGTCCCCGACATAGACCTCAGAAACGCAATACGCATCGAAATGAAGGATACCGTGGCGGCTAGGGTATAAAACCGCCATATCGGCCGCCATGTCCGACATGGCGGCCGATATTTAAAGGACAAATTTTTAAAAAAGACCCTTTTCTAATATTAATAAGCAAAATCGACCCCTTACAATTTTATTCAGCAAAATCGACCGCACGGGACTACTAGTCCCGTGCGGTTCTCCCAAAACCCAAAAACCCACCGATCTCCTCTCTCCCCCTCTGTCCCTTTCTCTCTCCTCCCTCCTCCGCCCTCTCCCAAAAACCCAAAATTTCTCCGATTCGTTAAACTTAACACAGAGCATATTAACTCTCACAATTCGAATCACGCCCCCAATTCAAATGTCGATCTCTACAATCTCATCGAACCAATCAAAGTTAGGATCTTTAAGGTACCTGGAGCGCGAGCAGCGACCTCTCGTCGTGCACGTGCCAGCCGACGTCCTTCCCCTTCGCCTTGAAAGCCTCCATGTGCTTCTCGATGTGCTCCAGATCGTCGTGCACCCGGCGTTCACCACCAGGTAGACGTGGCCGTCTCCGACCCTGGTCACCACCGAATCGTCGATGGCCCCGCCCCGCTCGTTGGTGAACACCATCAGGGTCCCCGAACCGGGCTCCAGGCCTGCCACGTCGGCGACGACGAGGGTCTCGAGGAAGGGGACGGAGTCCTTCCCCTTGAGGGAGAGGCCGCACATGTGGGAGACGTCGAAGAGGCCGCCGTGGGCTCGGCAGTTGAGGGCGGAGTCCAGGATGGAGTCCCTGTACTGGATGGGCATCGACCAGCCCGCGAAAGGGACCATCTTGCCGCCGTTCTCAACGTGGAAGTCGTGGAGGGTGGTCTTCTTGAGGTCGGCGGCGGCGACGAAGGAGCGGCGGTGCTGCAGGCGGCGGGCTAGGGTTTGGCGGAGATGCCAGAAGTTGGTTCCTCTCATTTTATTTTTTTTAGGAGAGGGCGGAGGAGGGAGGAGAGAGAGAGAGAGAGGGACTGAGAGTGGGAGAGGAGATCGGTGGGTTTTAGGGTTTTGTGAGAACCGCACGGGACTAGTAGTCCCGTGCGGTCGATTTTGCTGAATAAAATTATAAGGGGTCGATTTTGCTTATTAATATTAGAAAAGAGTCTTTTTTAAAAATTTGTCCATATTTAAAACATTGGTAAGGAGGGAAAGTGCTTAAGCTGAAAGGTTGCCACAGGTTGATCAAATGACGTTAACTGGCAAGTTAAGCTCCTAACTTATAATGCTTCAAACCTGACTTGGGACAGGCTTATTTTATGGAGTTTAAAAGTTTAAAGTGAATGCCAATTATATTTGTTAATATGTTCAGTTTCTGATTTAACTACATGTAGGATTGCTTTTCCCAAATAAGTTTTGCATGTTCATTTATCCATCATGTTATGCTTATTAATCATGTCATAGCACTTGTTTTCTTCACTTACTAACCAGCCCACCTTCATTTTCCTAAAGGATATTCAGGAATTGGCATCTATGGTTCTTGATTGCTCTACTTGACATTTTATTTTACTTTAGTTCTTTCACATAGAGGAACAGCTCAAAACATTAATATAGATATTTAATAGATTCCTCATAAAACACAACGTGCACCTTGTCATCGTGTCTATATTTCCAGGAAGTGTCGCGTCTCACACTTCTTTTTGTGGTACAATAATTATTATATATACTTCTATAACATATAGAATAATGTATCGGTTTGAGTAGTTTAAGCTGGTTGAAACTTTGTTGGGCTTTTGTGTCCAAATCTCAACAGGTTTTTTTTGGCGCTTCTTTTTTTTGCTTTAACCTAATTTAAGTTACAGTAACAATTCATATGTGGTTGATTGATGTTTGTTTTAATGTTTTGTTTTCTGGTATAACCAAGAGGATACACTGTGTTTCCATGTTGCTTTAGAGGATTATGCATCAGTATCATGTACATTGACATAAGCTATTCCAATCATTTGATGTGCAACTGTTGCTGTAGGTGTGGGGAAGAGTTGCCTTCTCTTGCGTTTCTCAGATGGCTCCTTCACTACTAGTTTCATTACTACCATTGGGTGAGTTCTACTGTAAGCCATCTTAGCTTTCTATAAACTTGAAAGATCATATATTCGTTAGACAAACTGCATGTCTTTATGTGGGTTTGTGCCTATTTTAGCTAGCACAACATATTCTGAGATTGTGTTTCTAACGTGATATGCTTCTAATATGCAGAATTGATTTTAAGATAAGAACGATTGAGTTGGATGGGAAACGAATTAAGCTGCAAATCTGGGATACAGCTGGGCAGGAACGTTTCCGAACCATTACAACTGGTACACATGTTGACATTTGTTCTTATTTTTGTTGCATATGATGTATAGAGGACTTGTAAGTTTTCCCAATTATTATTTCTATTGCTGGAAGAGTTCCTGCTTAAACTTTTATTTTTCCCTCTCTGCAGCGTACTATAGGGGTGCCATGGGTATTTTGCTTGTTTATGATGTTACTGATGAGTCATCTTTTAACAGTAATCATCTCTACTTTACCTTAACTTTACATGTTATAATTTAGATCTTTTATTTTTCAAATAGCATGATACTAACTCTCTGAACTATATCATGTAGACATAAGGAATTGGATTAGGAACATTGAACAACATGCTTCAGACAATGTCAACAAAATCTTGGTTGGCAATAAGGCTGACATGGACGAAAGCAAGAGGGTATGTTATCTGCAGCACTCTGTTCTTTACCACCAACACCAACACCACCAAAAAACAACAAGATGACAACCACCCTAAACAGTAACAAGTTTTTTTCCCCTCCTAATTTACTTGTTTTCTGCTACTGATGGCAAATGAATAATTTTGCGATCATTGTCCTTTGAACCAATCAATTTATTATGATTAAAATCCTGTCTTTCACCTATATGAGTTTCATTTCATTCGCTGGATCTTTGCTTTAGCATAACCTGTATTTTCTCAGGCCGTGCCTACTTCAAAGGGACAAGCTCTTGCTGATGAATATGGCATCAAGTTTTTTGAAACTGTAAGAAAGTTAAAATATTGGTTAAAATCTTGGTCATTTCTTTTTCTTTCCCTCCCTTTACCTGTTGGTAACCCTCCTGTTCGCTTTCTACTGGATGATATGAATGTTGCAGAGTGCAAAGACCAATCTTAACGTGGAGCAGGTTTTCTTTTCGATTGCTAGAGATATTAAGCAAAGGCTTGCTGAAACTGATAACAAAGCTGAGGTATGAGTTTTATCGTACAACTTAGTAGACTTTTCTAGAATCTCAATTATATTTCGTAAAACCTCCTTGAATTTTGAGGGGTTTTTGCACAAACCTTTCTGAAAGTTATATATACCATATAAACCCCCTGAACTAGTCTCACTGATGTGACACGACTAGCAGAACAGTTATTTAAGATTTTACTTCCCTATGAAAATTTCCTCAAGGACCCAAAATATGGGACCAATAGAGGGGACAAGTGAGGTGTCTCCCTCCTATTGGATAATGAGTTGGCCATAATTAATGATGGTCAACTCATTATCCAATAGGAGGGAGACACATCACTTGTCCCCTCTATTGGTCCCATATTTTGGGTCCCTGTAGCAAAGCTCCAAGTTTTAACTCTACATTCTAACCCTGTTTGTGAGATTTTCCGATTGCTGCAATCGGGAGCGAATTATAAATTTGGAAGTTCAGGAAGGTTTCTATGACATATAAAATCTAGAGGGTTTTGTTGGAAAAAGCGCCTGAAGCTTAGGGTGTTCTGTGAAGTTTACCCTTCTTTTTGACTCAACGGTATTGGTTGGATCTGTACCATTCGTATTTCAGGATAAGACGATCAAGATCAACAAGCCGGATCAGGCTGCTGGCGATGCCCAACCTGCAGCAAAATCATCTTGCTGCGCGTAACTTTTATAGAGGATAAAATTAAGTGGTGGTATCAGGAACTAATTTGCTTATTATAGGTAGTGTTGTAATGAAGATTATGACGATAAAAGCTGCCGGTTGCTTGTATTTTATACCTTATCATTCTTTTCAAGTATCTTTTAGTCTGCAATGTAACCTTTTCAGTGTTGGAAGAAGTGATCATGTCTATTTCTTTCTTCCTCTTTAAAAAAAAATTATTCCTCAACCTTGTTGCCATCTCTCTCTCTCTCTCTCATTGTAGAACAAAAGTTTGATATCAAATTATGTGGTTTGCATTATTTGTGCATTTATGGTTCTTTCAGCCGTTTCACCATCAAATTGCATAGCGGCTGAATCTTTTAGCTGATCCATGAATATATTCTCGTAGTTGCTCGTGTTTCTGAATTCTGAACCTCCGTTCATGATATCATTTGTCAAATTGAATTGAACTTTATACAAATTTCTGTGAAAAGGGGAGTAAAACATTTGAGGAAAAAAAAAAGGAAATACTTTCTCCCCTCTCTCCACGCGACGAAAAAAACAAACTAAATATTCGTGGACCATTTCCATTCCTCGCTGAGAAATTCGATCAGAACCTCGTCGAACTCAAGTGGCCCTGTGTTCTCGTTGTAGCGAGCAGCTCCTCGGCCTGAACTCTTGAGCATGATGAGCTGCCGCTGTTGCCATTATTGCCACCATTAGCTTGTGCTTCTGCTGGCTTCATGATTTCGGTCGGGGATAAGTAGTCATCATAATTATCAATTTCTACGGTGAATAAAGAGCGGACGGGTCTGTGATCCGAGAACCGCGACTCCTCTCTCGAGTACGATGTTTGTTTTATGCCACTTCCTCGCCATAGGATTCGGTCACACCTGCCACAGATTAAGCACGAATCATTATTTCAGGACAAAATCCTTAAAATCAGAGGTAAGAGGATAACGACTGGTCAAGATTTGACCGGTGTTGGGTCAACTCCGCTGAGTAACGTCTAGTTTTCTTAAATTTATCTTCTGGGTCCTCTTGTTTGGTGAAGGAACCGGTGGGTGCAGTTGATCAGTTTGAGCCTATCCTAACTACCAAAATAAGGGGGTGGGAAATTAATTGATACTATTACCTACAAAATCATGTACCCAAATGAAACCAATGTGTGGTACCCAAGTGCAAGTGAGACCCATCTAGGGACGATAACTAGGGTTCATGACATGCGACTCATTTTGTTAATGTATATGTCTGGTTAGGATACAAGTCATGTACATTGAACGTGAATTTTTTTAAGATTGTTATTGGTATTTTAGTAAAAATTTGACTAGGATGTGGTTGATTACAACACAAACTTATGAACTGAAATTCAAAGGTAGTTTCCATGAAAAAAACTGCAGATATTACTATTTTAGTTATCCCTTGCTTGCCATAAGTTATTGTAAGTATAAACCATGCACGAACCCAGTTGATTTTTACAATCATTAAATGAGAATCTCATTTAGTTTTACTAATTAGTTTATTTTCAGATGGAGGGTAACTTAGCGAGTACTTGGCTTTTAAATGCGACTATGATCTTTTACACGTTTGGATGAAGCAACGAATTCGTCTAGACTAATATTGGTAGAGTCTATAAAACTGCAAGGATCAAATTAGATGGTTCTGTTTCTCAATCTTTCTGACTCGCTCCTACGGAACCAAGGTCGAAATGTAATTTGTTACAATATGGGTTAATGCTTAATTACCAGGCTGGAGTTCTTGGTTTATCCCCTGGTTCAGCTCTCGTGAAGGCATAACTATCAGAGTTTGGGAGGTATTTGTATGTGGGAGCAAAATTTATCTTCCCTTCTTCCCATCCCTTCAGCACTCGACCAGCTCTCTGCTCAATTCTAAGCTGCACACGAATTAAACTATAATTATATTTAAACAAATCATGAAGCTAAAAAAATTCATGAAAAAAAAAATTCTTGTCAATACAAAGATTATATCATGCGGCCGCGTGCATGATTAATTTCTCACCTGATCTCTCTCTAATAACTTTTGCCAATCATTCTTCTCTAGCAACTCGCGTGTGTCGCCATAACCAGCAGCAAGGCGATAATTGAGATCTCCAAGCAATATAACTTTGCTGTAACATTATCGTAAATTAATTGCGTTAAAACTTTGAAACTTAAGAAACATTCTACCTACTTTTTTAGCCTCGATATGATAGAGCTAGCTCGTGGGTAATACCGTGTATACGGAGGAGAGGATATAAATATTGTTTATAGCTATATCTTCTTCTTCGTTCACATGTACAAAAAGGTCCAACCCATGATGTAAATAACAGGGGACTCACATGGCATTGAGTTGGCAGCTCGTTTTGCAAAATGTGTTGTCAGCTTATATACATTTTTTTCATATATATGTATAGCGTTGATACTATTATATATCTTATTTTGATTGTGTGTGCAATTAAAAATGACGTATATTTATACACACATGTATATGCATGGCGCGTGCACACATATACACACACAATATGTCTGTCAATTAAAAAGAAATTCTCTCCATAAATATCTTTTTAACCAAGTTTGTCCTATAACACTAGTGTCATTTTTATACTAACTTACTAAGATATTTTATTGATAAAAAAAAGTAAATTGAACAACTCTTCCCTGTTCCAATTAATTATCTGTCTAATTAATTACTAAAACACAACTTACTCGTGCTGTAGAATTTTAGTAGGCGCTCGACTGAATCTAGTCCTCTTCAATATTTCCCCGACATCCGAATTCCTTCGTGCCTCATCGCCTTCTCTCTCCCCCGACGACAAGTGACTGCAAACGAAACAAAACGTCGACCGCCGTATCCTCACGCCGATCGACACCGATCCCTGCAGTCATTAATTAATTAATCTCTAATTAATCACTTAATTAATCAATCTCCAAAATTACAGTTACTTAATTATATCCTTAATCACGTACGCCACTAAAGCTTTATTAAACCTTATTTCCCATGTAGCCCATAATCCCCGTTCCGACGCACGACGCCTTCACGTCGCTCACGTGCTCGGCGATCCCCTCACGTGCCCACACGCACAGGAGTATCCCCACCATCTGCTTGCTCGCCGTCAAGTAGTAACGGCCGCCTCCGTCAGGCTCCGCGTTCAGAGCCCGGTGAATGAGGGAAAGCCACGTGGCGGAAGGAGCCCTGTCCATGGGGCCCAGGACGTTGCCCGCGTTCAACGGTACAATTTCCTGAAACCTGCACGCAGAGAGAGAGAGAGGACTATTCACGAAAATGCCATCGAGGGGGGTAGAGCTGTAATAAGGCAGAAGTACGTGCCCGATAACGTAGAGGTCGGCGGGGAGCAGCCACCGTCGCAAGGGGAGGTTCTCATGGGGAGCTTGGCCACCCACGTTCCACGTGCCAACGAAAACCCTGCAATTATTATTCGGAGCGTCAATTAAAATTTAAAGATAAATTAACCAGTGATTAAGTACAATTAGTAAATTAATTAACTTACCTGAGGTTTGGTGCGGATGGACTTGGATCGGGTTGAGAGCTGTTCACCAACCATCCACTGTTGTCTAATAAATGGATATAAGAAAGAGCCCACAAAAGAGAATTAAAAACACGTTAATAATTTTAAAATTAAATTGATTTTTTTGTTAATAATATCGAATTAGAAAATACTGTAACAAATTGTAGTAGAGAGAGAGAGAGAGTACCAAAATAATTTCTGTTGACTAGAAAAAACTTGTCTGTGTCGGAGCAGCTCTTTCTTCTCTCTAAAACTCCTAACGAGGCTAAATTATTTGAGGAAAAAAATTACAAAGTTCAATTAATTATTCTTAAAAAAAAACATAAATGGGAAATTACGTTTATGTTAGGTTTGAGCATAGATTATGTTAATGAATGCTCACTGTGGTTGCTCGAGTCAGAGGGGAAGTCAGCGGAGCTGCTTTCCATGTTTAGCCATTTCTTTGTTACTATTTTTGGCCAAGTAAAAGACTGCAACAAAGTAAACAATAAATACAAAAAAAAAAGATTTTATTAGAAAATGGATCCAAATATAGGGAACGAGGAACGTACCTTAGGGAATCTACCAGGCTCAATCCTCATTATTTTGAAGTAAAAGAAATGAAAATCCCTGTTCGATCAGAGAAAAATAAGAATGATTTCAAAGAATGATCAACAACCAAAAAAGAAAAAAAAATTGTATACCTGGAAAATAAAAGCGCTAAGAGAGAGAGATGATGCTTAATTTATCCAAAATAAGAAACTAATAAATGTAGAGAAGATGAGAGAGAGAGAGAGAGAGATAATTCTAGGTGTTTTGAGAATTGAGCAATTAATTGCTTCTTCTTCTCTCTTTATAGTTCCTACATTGATGGAAACATATAGAAATAGTAGTAATATAGTAATATTTTATGAAAAAGATATGAGAGTGAGGGAGAGTAGGTTTGTTCACTTTACTCTCTAGCTTTTTTATTGGAGGAGAGGAATGTCAGCAGTCCTCATGTTCCTCAGATGATGAGCTTTTGGTCCCTCGATCGGTCAATGAACTTGTCTCTTGATGGTGAAGGCGCGTTCGTTGCATATTGTCACGGATACCATAAAAATAACTAGGGTCTTGTCGATCCATATTAGTCCCCTAAGGACGCGTTTGGTTCTGTTTTTTTAAGGGGAAATGGGGGGAAAGCGGCCAAAGTGTTAGAACTTTGGCAGCTTTCTCCCAAAATCGCTTCTTAAAAGAGGCGATTTTAGGAAAAAGCTGCCCAAGTTCTGAAACTTTGGCAGCTTTCCCCCCATTCCCCCTTCAAAAAGCCGAACCAAACAACCCCTAACACTTTCATATTTTGAATTTTGAAATAAATCAGTCACATAATTGAGATTACTATTAGATCGATCCTTCAGTTATCTTGAATTTAGTCTCTCTAATCAAAAGTAAAAAGTAACAATTAGAGGGATTAATTTGAAACAGTTTATTGACATAGGGGCCTGAGAGCAATCTCATCGATCATCCGCGCAACTAATTTCAAAATAACTTAAAAACCGTATGACCAAATTATGAAAGGCTTAAGGCTCTAATATACAAATTAAATAGCCCAATTAACTAACATGTTGATCTTTCATCCCTAAAAAGTAAGCTTTCTTAACATTTTGGTCCCTAAAATCTCATCTACTTTGACATAAATCCCTCAAATTAAAACTTGATATTTTGAATTAAGTCGCCTAATTATAAACATTGTTATCCCGGATTAATCCTTTTAGTCTAAATTTGTCGGTTTAACCACAAAATAAATTGTAATGACGCATATATTTTGGGTAAGACCTTTCTTAACACCTCTGAACCCACGTTACCACGTATATATGTTACATACTCACAAGTGCAAATTATTTCTCCATGGTGAAATGTTAATGGTTTTCTTATCAAAATGGTTATGTTTTAACTTATATATATATATATATATATATATATATATAT
>BQKN01061944.1:0-10805 GCA_022839385.1 Asparagus kiusianus
ATTAATAAGAAATTGACTGTGTGGCTCCCGAGGACGTAGGCAGTTGCTGAACCTCGTAAATCTTGGTGTACTTTCTTCTATACTGCGTTTCTGTTCAACCAAGATTGAATGACTCATGGATGTGGAAAAGACTTCTTAAAGTAAGGGATATGTTGGTTAATAGGTTTGGAAGTGTTGAAAGGGTGAAGAATACCATTAATGAGTGCTGTTCTAATGGCAAAGTCCTTCTTTCTGCCATGTACAGAGTCTTAATTCAGCCTTCTCCAAAGGTGAACTGGCATGAAACAGTATGGGATGGATTCCTATATCCAAAACACTCTTATACTCTATGGCTAGCTTGTCATTCAAGACTCTTAACTAAAGATAGACTTTGCCGAATGGGGCTGGTAAGTTCAGATCAGAGCAATTGTGTGCTATGTCAATGGAATAAAAGGGAAACAACAAATCACATCTTTTTTGACTGTCAGTTTTCGGCAGAAGTTTGGAACAGGATAATGGAGTGGTTAAGTTTTAAATGGAAGTCTTGTAATTGGAATCAGCTCCTAAATTGGTATTCTTGTAACCTAAGGGGTAAGGGTGCCATGAAAAATCTGAAGAGAATGGCATTGTCAACGGCTGTATACATAGTCTGGCAGGAGAGGAATCTCCGGATCTTTCAAGGCAAGAAGAGAGAGGTCAAGCAGATTGTCCATATCATCAAATTTTTAGTGTACACAAGAGTTTTGAATGACAGCTCATATGTTCATATAAGGGAGCTCCTTGAGGAAATGTAATTTTTCTGTTTTTGGAATACCAGTTTCACTGGTATCTTGATGTTTTACATAACTGTACAGTTTGGATATGAAATAAAATTCTTCATTTACCAAAAAAAAAAAAATACTAAACCTCATGGTCTACTACCAACTCTACTGTCGCCATAAGCCAAACACACAAAAAAATAAAAAAAAACAAAAAAAGAAAAAGAAAATTTCAATTAGAATATCAAACTGTAACGTAGGCATCGTGATGAGTACACTTTTGAAAATGTAAAAAATGGTGGAGTTTCATCTCCTTAATCCAAGACTATTAAGTTTATCAAGAAAAGTCGGGGAAATGGCTAGGGTTTGGTTTTCTTCTGAATTGATTTTCTTCTGAATTGAAACCAATATATAGCTATTTGCATAGAATTTAAATGGTTAAGATTTTGATGGACTAATTAAAAAACTAAATAAAAGGTAAAACTGGCTAGATTGGATTCACAACAGAATGTATTATTTCTCTACGTACGCGGCCTTTGGGTCTGATTTCTGCTTTTGTTCTTGTTTATCCTTTGGTTTAGATTCCGGTTTTGGCTCGAGTGTTGGCTCTATTTCTGACTCAAGATTTGATATGTGCAATACTGTGGTTCCACATCTGATAGGGGCTAGGACACTTTTATCTCATGCTTCAAAGAAAAACAATAATATTTCTTGTTCCGCTTGGATGATTAGAATACCTCTTTTCAAGCAAAAACTTCATAGGTTTCCACTAACATATACCTGAACGATAACTTTAAATCAGAATAATTTTGAAAACGCAATTCTTTAGTTTCCCTTTTAAACCATACTTAGCAAACAGACACATTTTCCACTATATATATGAGCCTACGGCGTAACTAGTAAATAATGTAACCTTGTGTTTTTTTTGATGGAAATTGGTCAATTGCCCTATCAATATATATATAAACCATTAGAAAGTAGGGAAAATCTTCTTTTAACCCAAAGTTTTACTCCAACTTATTTTTAAACCCACCTACTTTCATTATGATCCATACACCCAAAGTACAACAACCACTTATTTATAAACCCAAAGTATCAAATACACTATATTTATATACTACATCCAAAAAATAAAAGATAAATCCAGAAATTACCCTTGTTCTTCTTCTTGTTCCTCCCTAATAACTACCCAGGGCTCAACTCTCTCTTTCTAATTATCTCCATCTTTCTAGTTCTCCTCCCACTAAAAAAAAAACCCTAAAAATTCAAGGGTTTTGATCTCTTGCCATCTCTTGCAATGGCGTCCAATGTCAACTTGCAGGCTTCTCTTCGCTAGATCCTTCGTTGAAGGGGGCGGTGGCAGCGGCCCTAGGACCACCCAGTCCACTCAAAGCCGACCAATAGAAAACGGTATGTTAACATTTAAAATTTTGGGTTTTTTGGCAATATCTTGTTAAAAATGTCTTGTTCTTATAAATTGATGGATTCTTATCAAGTTTATGCTTCAGGAAAGAGTATGTGCATAACAATTTTGCTCATATATATCTTTGGTTTGGTGACTAGGTTGATGCATAGAAGGTGTTTGATGGAATGACAAAAGGGATATAGTTATTTGGACCACAACGATAAGCGGTTATGCCATATGGTTGTTGGTTGAGGAGGCAATAAAGGTGGTTGATGAAATATCCAAGAGAAATTTGGTTTTGTGGACCGCCATGATCTTAGCGCATCGGTATGCCATCCTACGCCCTCCGATTGCTCCTCACCATTTTCTATTGTCGCCAACACCTAATGCAATGCATAGTTACCCCTCAATCAGAAACGATTCATCAATGCACGTACACTAACTTTCCAATCAAATACATGAGAGAATCCTCCACTCTTGGCATTCGATCAGATCTTAGCATTGTTGTCACATTGCAACCCAAACGGCAAATCAACTACAGCCTGCAATATGATGTGCCAAGTAGTATCTAATGTATCGTGTTTTATAGAATTTTCTATATTATGTATATATAGATGATTTGTGTGTATATTGTATCAAATGCACTATCCAATGTATCATGCTATATCAAATTTTCTATTAGAAACTTATCAGTGTATCTAGTAGAAATGTATCTAGAAGAAATGTATACAATGTTTCGATAGTGGTGATTTTGGATTATTTTCATTCAATCTTCTTGGATTATTTTTATTCAATGTTATGTGCTTGAGTTTAGTGGTTGATAGATATGAATATCTGTAATGAATTGATGCACTGATTGAACTGAAGAGGTTTTGATGGTAGGTTGTGGTAACTGTAGCCTATTGGGCCATATTATGTTTTGTGTGTCCAATTATCCACCTCGACGGGGGTCCTCGCTCAATTTTTTAGCTTTTGACAAAGTATAACACTTTATGGGAAAGTATAGCAGCTTATTGATAAAGTATAGCACCTTATGGCAATAGTATAGCACCTTATCGATAAAGTATAGCACCTTATGATCTCTGAAAATTCAGCAACTTATTGCGTAGCGATAAACCAAATAAGTTTTGTTAGGGCCATGCAAACACTCGATGACCTACGTTATGTGCCACGTGACCAATTATCCACCTCGACGTGGGGTCCTCACTCAATTATGAAGCTTTTGGCAAAGTACAGCACTTTATGGGAAAGTATAGCATTTTATGGCTAAGTATAGCACTATATGGCAAAGTATAGCACTTTATTGGCAAAGTATAATAACTTATTGGTAAAGTATAGTACCTTATGCTCTCTAAAAATTCTGCACCTTAAGTTGTCTAAAACCAAATCAGTTTTTTTCACCATAACGTAAACACTCGATGACCTACGTTACGTGTTTATTGACCAATCATCCACCGTGACGGGGGATCCTTGCTTAATTTTGAAGTTTTTGGTAAAGTATAGCACTTTATGGAAAGTATAGCACCTTATGGCCAAAGTATAGCACTATATGGTAAAGTATAGCACTTTATTGGCAAAGTATAGCACATTATTGGCAAAGTATAGCACCTTACGCTCTCTAAAAATTCTGCACCTTAAGTTGTCTAAAACCAAATCAGTTTTTTTCACCGCAACGCAAACACTCGATGACCTACGTTACGTGTTTATTAACAAATCATCCACCGCGACGGGGGGTCCTCACGCAATTTTAAAGCGTTGGTAAAGTATAGCACTTTATGGGAAAGTATAGCACCTTTGGCCAAAGTATAGCACTATATGATAAAGTATAGCACTTTATTGGCAAAGTATAGCACCTTATTGGCAAAGTATAGCACCTTATTGTAATGATCGTGAATTTTGATACTAGTTAAAATAATTTTCTAGTATTTTAAAATATTTACTTATGATTTTTAAAAGAGTATTTATATTTTTCTTGAATTTCTACAAATTTTCTATGATTTAAAGTCTATGTTTTGTATTTATTTAAATGATTTAAATATTTATAAATTTACTTGGTGTAGAAGGGATTTTTTAGAATAATAATTTAAAAGAGTTTATTTTATAGAAAAGATTATTTTAGAATAATTATTATGAATTAAAAGAATTTATTTCGGTAGCGGAATTATTTCTGGACAATTATTATAATTTTAAAAAGAAATTATTTTAGAAAAGGAAATATTTTTGAATTATGACACTGTTTATGATTTATAATTCTTAATCTTGATTATCTGATATGCTATGATATTATTACACATGATTAGTTGCATTGATTGTTCCGGATTGTGTTTGAGAACCCTTAGTAGTTCATGAATTAGTGGCCTCGTGTGTCATGAACAGACTTAGTGACATGTGTGAGTGTGTTGACTGAGTTTAGATGGTGAACTCGAGTTTCAGCGTGGAAAACGACTGTTGATTTAGAAAAACGAGAAGAGTTGGGATGAGGAAGTTAATGTTCATGTGATCGGATAAGATTGTTGATGTATCTTCCAGGCTCGCTCCCGTGGTTGGTGTCGCCACCGGGGTTGGTTTGTAGGGCTAAAGTGAAGTGTGTACATCACTTTAGTCAGTGAAATCGTTTCGTCACCCGAGTTGTGCTTGAGTTCGAACCAGGCAGAAAACGGTTTACGTGTAGTCCTCTGGCCGCATGTGTAGCGGGATTGGATGCACATAGGGGATTTGTGAACAGTCAGTATCCGATGACAGGAGCGTTGACTCTGTGTGAGATGTGACCAGTGACCTGTTATAGAATGACTAGTTACATGACCTCGTTTCTTAGCTAGGTATGATTTCTTGTGAGATATAGGCTAGTTGTGTTTTCTTCGTACATAGATCAGGATTAATATTTATTTATTTACAATTCGAGATATATGGTATATACATGAGGGTTTCCTTGTTTGGATTATTTCGCTCGACGTACTATGTCTCTTGTTGTAGGTTTTTAAATATTAATTCCATCTATTGTATGCCATGTGACTTGGATTAGTTTGACTGCTAGCTGCATGATTTCGTTACCCGATTGATTTACGGATTCTTATGATTATCATGTTTTGGTAGTGGATTGCATGTTGATTTTGTTGGATTACCAGTTGCACGTTCTTTGTTATTTCGGTTATCGTATTATTTTTCGCTTGGGTTTTCGTTCGTTCTTTTCTTTTATGGGGTCTTGCCGTGCGCCATGCACCTGACGTACACCTATTTTCTCTGGTGTACGTCAGACTTAGGAGAAGAACAGGTTCAGCAAGAGCCAGAGGATTCTCAACAGAAGTGCCATGTAGACGGAGCAGAAGGAGTCGAAGCCTATTCTTTGATGGTCCCAGTTTACTTTTGTAGTGCTTTCATTTCCTTTTGATCAGTGTATTTTTATATTCTCCAGTATTTTATTCAGATAGTTTGTATAAGGGCGTGTTTGACCCGTATTTTATGTCTTGGATGATATTCATTTGTGATATGTACTATCTTATTCTGTGTTGTTCATTGTATTCTTGCTATCTGTGATCGGGGACCTGTGACTTCGCGTTGTATTTATTTCCAGATGCTTAGCGTATTGGATTGAGAAGAAAAAAAAGAAAAAAAATAGTGTATATTTCTTCTCAATCTAATACGTCGCGAGCTTGTTCACGTTCCGATTCTCGGGTATTTTGGGAAGCGGGGTGTGACAGGTTTTTTTTGTGGCCCGTGCAGGTCACGGTCCCGAGTCCTCACTAGTAAGAATATAGTAGACGATTTAGACGCATATCACTATTTCATCCGTGAGACTATTCTTGAGCCCTTGTTCCATCTTCTTGATAGATTTCATTTCGTCCCTATCTTATCACTCTTTGACTCCGGAGTTTCCATGGTTCTTGTCCCATCGCTTCGTGATTACCCTCTATTTGTATAACTCCTCTATCCTTGTACCGGTCATTATTTTATATGTTATTATTTTTACACTATATTTTCTTTGACTTGACTTGTGTATCGTTTGATTGTATTGAATTCTATATTATTTACTATATTATTTTATGTATCACATACAGTGTTATATTGTATGTTTTCATTTGTTTATAAATCTATTTTATCTTTCATAGTTCATGTTTTATGTATTATACATTTTATTTATGTATATTACGCTGATTGTATTTATTTGATTTTGACTATTTCACAGTATACTGCTATGTCTAAATTGATTTTAGATAGTGGTCATTATTGTTATTGAATCTTGCTTATCCTTTTTGATTTTATATCTTTTATTTTTATACTTTGATTTTATTTGTGTATCTTTGAACCTAATATGATTTGGTATTATTTACTTTGTTTTATATAACTGTTTGTATGCTAGTAATTATTATATATCGTTTCATTCTGCTATTGATTATTATTATGATTTATCTCTATTTGTTTGTCTATATGTATTGATATTTTTCTATCTATGTTTATTTCTTAATGTTATTTCAATTGTGATTATGTATGCTCTGTATACCTTATTATAATCTTTATTGTCCTTCTGCCTGATTGTTCTGCATTCTTGTCATATATCTTGTACTTTTCTAGTGATATTACGTCATTCTCGTGTTTAGTATATTTCAGTCATTTTACATTATCATTGTATAATATGTTATAAGTTTATTATCTAGCTTGTTTTATTACGTATAAAGTAGTTCCATTTAGTATATTTTATTTCATTCTTTACTCTAATTGCATGTATCATCATTGTTTGTTTTAATTTATCAATCATTTTATCTTTTTAGTTTTGTTGATGTTATGGTTACTTATTTTCTAAATATAGTTCTTATTCATTTTAATACTTACTTATATATATTTTGTTCCTTGTTCAAGTTTGTTCGCTTTATTTTTCTAGTCATAATATTATGTACCCAATAGTTATAATAATTATATAAAGTGTATGTTTTCGATAATTATTGTTATGATATACGACTATGATTATTTATTTTATTTTTGATATGATATACTACATATAATTCATTTCTTATATGTTGTTGTGTCATATCACCTTGTCCTTCCATGATTATCTGCTTTGTATTGTTTTGTATAACATATATTTTTGGTTTATGTTCAATTACCTTCTAATATTCCACTTGCGTTGTTCTGCTTATTTTTACATAATTATATAGTTGTCGCATTCTAATTTTCGTGTATACAATTTGTAGATTCCCAATATTTGTGTAATAAATTATTTATCTGCTAAATTTTGTATACTACTTTACATGATTATTTGATTGCATAATTGTTTTAATAATTGTGTTTAGCTATTTATACTTGACTGTCTTTGTATCTTTTCTATGTTTTAGACTACTTTTCATCATTCCATCAATTAAATATATTTTCTTTTATTTGTGATTATTTTGTATGTATTATTATTCTAATTGCCTTATGCTTGCTTTTCCTATTATCCTTGATTTTAACTTATTATTATATCATTCTATTTTGTTATATGATCCTATTGATGTTCGTTTTTCGCTCGTTTACTCGTTTTTATTGATTTTATATCTTACATTGTGTTTTTAATATCTGAGTTGAACCTGTATTGATTGTGTTTTTCATAATTAAATTTCTTTTTGCTTTTGATTGACCATTGTTATACCCTGCTATTATGTTTTGTTTAAACTGTTATGTATTTTAGATTTTTGACTTTTCTCATTATGTTGTTATGTTTCTATCTGTTTCTATGTTATTTGACTTACTTTTGTATTTGCTTTAGATTTATTATTATTACTTGACTTTATTCTTACTTAATATGTTTCTGTTTATTTCTATGAAAGCTTGTATATTATTTGCATGATTCACTCTATATGATTGTTTATTTATATTGTACATATTTGTTTTGATCCTATATTATTGCTTATCTTATACCTTATACTGATAGATTGCTTATATATTTACCAGTATTGTATAACAAGTTCACACAGTTAAATATGTTTGTATCATAGTATTTGCTTGGATTTTGTTGCGAGTCTGAGATGCGATAGCGATATCTTAGTTGTCACATCTTGTATCTTATCTTGTGTCGTCCTTGTCTTACATTCCTCTTTGCTTATGGAGATGCAGTTTATTTTAAATTCTTCTCTATATGTACGTGTTGAGTTGAGTCTCTCTTTTCATATCTCTGTCCTTGGGTTCTTTTAATTCTGAGGACGGAATTTGTTTTAAGGGGGGTAGAATGTAATGATCGTGAATTTTGATACTAGTTACAATAATTTTTTAGTATTTTAAAATATTTACTTATGATTTTTAAAAGAGTATTTATATTTTTCTTGAATTTCTACAAATTTTCTATGATTTAAAGTCTATGTTTTGTATTTATTTAAATGATTTAAATATTTATAAATTTACTTGGTGTAGAAGGGATTTTTTAGAATAATAATTTAAAAGAGTTTATTTTATAGAAAAGATTATTTTAGAATAATTATTATGAATTAAAAGAATTTATTTCGGTAGCGGAATTATTTCTGGACAATTATTATAATTTTAAAAAGAAATTATTTTAGAAAAGGAAATATTTCTGAATTATGACACTGTTTATGATTTATAATTCTTAATCTTGATTATCTGATATGCTATGATATTATTGCACATGATTATTTGAGAACCCTTAGTAGTTCATGACTTAGTGGCCTCGTGTGTCATGAACAGACTTAGTGACATGTGTGAGTGTGTTGACTGAGTTTAGGTGGTGAACCCGAGTTTCAGCGTGGAAAACGACTGTTGATTTAGAAAAACGAGAAGAGTTGGGATAGGGAAGTTAATGTTCATGTGATCGGATAAGACTGTTGATGTATCTTCCAGGCTCGCTCCCGTGGTTGGTGTCACCACCGGGGTTGGTTTGTAGGGCTAAAGTGAAGTGTATACATCACTTTAGTCAGTGAAATCGTTTCATCACCCGAGTTGTGCTTGAGTTCGAACCAGGCAGAAAACAGTTTACGTGTAGTCCTCTGGCCGCATGTGTAGCGGGATTGGATGCACGTAGGGGATTTGTGAACAGTCAATATCCGATGACAGGAGCGTTGACTCTGTGTGAGATGTGACCAGTGACCTGTTATAGAATGACTAGTTACATGACCTCGTTTCTTAGCTAGGTATGATTTCTTGTGAGATGTAGGTTAGTTGTGTTTTCTTCGTACATAGATCGGGATTAAAATTTATTTATTTACAATTCGAGATATATGGTATATACATGAGGGTTTCCTTGTTTGGATTATTTCGTTCGACGTACTATGTCTCTTGTTGTAGGTTTTTAAATATTAATTCCATCTATTGTATGCCATGTGACTTGGATTAGTTTGACTGCTAGCTGCATGATTTCGTTACCCGATTAATTTACGGATTCTTATGATTATCATGTTTTGGTAGTGGATTGCATGTTGATTTTGTTGGATTACCAATTGCACGTTCTTTGTTGTTTCGGTTATCGTATTATTTTTCGCTTGGGTTTTCGTTCGTTCTTTTCTTTTGTGGGGTCTTGCCGTGCACCATGCACCTGACGTACACCTGTTTTCTCTGGTGTACGTCAGACTTAGGAGAAAAACAGGTTCAGCAGGAGCCAGAGGATTCTCAATAGAAGTGTCATGTAGACGGAGCAGAAGAAGGAGTCGAAGCCTATTCTTTGATGGTCCCAGATTACTTTTGTAGTGCTTTCATTTCCTTTTGATCAGTGTATTTTTATATTCTCCAGTATTTCATTTAGATAGTTTGTATAAGGCGTGTTTGACCCGTATTTTATGTCTTGGATGATATTCATTTGTGATATGTACTATCTTATTCTGTGTTGTTCATTGTATTCTTGCTATCTGTGATCGGGAACCTGTGACTTCGCGTTGTATTTATTTCCAGACGCTTAGCGTATTGAATTGAGAAGAAAAGAAAAAGAAAAAAAATAATAGTGTATATTTCTTCTCAATCTAATACGTCGCGGGCTTGTTCACGTTCCGATTCCCGGGTATTTTGGGAAGCGGGGCGTGACACTTATGCTCTTTGGAAATTCTGCACCTTAAGTTGTCTAAAACCAAATCTGTTTTTTTCACCGCAAAGCAAACACTCGATGACCTACGTTACGTGTTTATTGACCAATCATCCACCACGACGGGGATCCTCGCGTAATTTTGAATCTTTTGGCAAAGTATAGCACTTTATGGGAAAGTATAGCACCTTATAGCCAAAGTATAGCACTATATGGCAGAGTATAGCACCTTATTATCAAAGTATAGCACTTTATTGGCAAAGTATAGCACCTTATACTCTCTAGAAATTCTACACCTTAAGTTGTCTAAAACCAAATCAGTTTTTTTCACCGCAACGCAAACACTCGATGACCTACGTTACGTGTTTCTTGACCAATCATCCACCGCGACGGGGTCCTAGCGCAATTTTGAAGCTTTTGGAAAAGTATAGCACTTTATGGGAAAGTATAGCACCTTATGGCCAAAATATAGCACTATATGGAAAAGTATAGTACTTTATTAGAAAAGTATAGCATCTTATTGGCAATGTATAGCACCTTATGCTCTCTGGAAATTCTGCACCTTAAGTTGTATAAAACCAAATCAGTTTTTTTCACCGTAACGCAAACACTTGATGGCCTACGTTATGTGTTTATTGACCAATCATCCACCGCGACGGGGGGTCCTCAC
>BQKN01061946.1:1299-17094 GCA_022839385.1 Asparagus kiusianus
TTCTGTATTCCTTCATTCCTTCAGGCTATTCGGTGCTTTGTCGAATGCTTGTAAGGATTCCGGTGCTGCATTTATTGTCTGACCGTTGTCGGAATTTGAACTTGAAGTCGATTCCTGATTTTCCAATCTTTTAGCTCGTGCTCATTGGTTCGACGTACAACTAACCCTCGATTGTTGGCGTTGAGTCTTCATTTGCGACGCGTTGTCTGGCGTCATGTTATTGAGTTATCCTTAAGAATATTTTTAGAAAAATATTCTCCAGGAACTTCTCAATAAAAATAGGGAATAGTTTATACTCGTATACCTTATTGGAGTATTTCTCCTGCTCGAATGAGCTAGACCGGCTTGATAATGGGCTAAACTGGTCTGTTTATGAGCCAAAAAAGGAAGTAATTTGGCTTAAAATTCTTCCGACCCTTCCAAATGCGTGGGAGAGATCAAAATAAATAAGAGGTTAAACCCTTGGTTGAGTTGAAATTGTTTCGACGCTCAAATCAGCTTCAATTTGCATTCTGGTTCAAACCCGGTCTGGTCCGGTTCAACTTGGTCTGGTCCGGTTCAATTGGGTTTGGTTCAACATTATAAAAAGGGGTCTTTTTCTTTTCTTTTTCTTTCCCCTAGGGCCGGCCGAACCTCTCCCTTCCCCCTCTTAATTTTTTTCTTCCGTCGAGCATCCGTTCGTCTTCAAATCTTGATATTTGTCCTAGATCTAGGGTTCCTTTGGATCTTGGACTGAAAAATCCCTCAAAAAGCCATTCTTTAAAATCCCTCTCAGACCCCTCGAGCGCGTGGTGAAAGTTTCCTAAAAGACCTCATCTTTATTGGATCTTGAGCCTTTCATCAGGTAAATCCTCCACAATTTTGATCTTTTTCATGCTCAATTTAATTTATGTACTTGTGGGATAGTATGTGGGGGTTAAAACTATGATATGGCGCCTCGAGTTAATCTTTCAGGGGGGTAGATCTGATAAAAAAGTTATCTTTTTTTCTAGATCTGACCTCTTTATTTTGCAGCTTGTCATGTCGCGTTCTTCGAGAGGTCGTTCCCCTGCTATGTTGGCTGATGGCGCGCCTCCCTCCTATGCTGGTGAGCTATTTTTGGTAGTATTTGGAAATTTACAAATTAGTCCCTATTTTCTTGTAAATTTACAAATTGGTCCCTTTTTACCCCACGTTGTTCTCCTTGGTGAGGCAATCAGGAAGAGCCTTGATTCTCCTTGGTGAGGATCGACGCTTTTGGCATATTTGGGAATTTTGCAAATTAACCCCTCTTTTCTTGAAAATTTGCAAATTGGTCCATTTTACCCCACGTTGTTCTCCTTGGCGAGGCAATCGGGAAGAGCCTTGATTCTCCTTGGTGAGGATCGACGCTTCAAAGATATGTTTTGCTTGGTCAAAACAACATCTCAAAAATAAAGGGGGCGATTTGACGCTACATTGCGCTTTATAAGGCAGGGATATGTTGTCAACATACCCTGTTTTGTGATTGCACAATGTGGCCAAATCGTCTCACCCTTTATAAGGCAATGACTCTATCTTAGCTATTTGTAAGATGAGTTCAATTTCCTTTTATAATCGAGATTAACCAGTGTTTAATTGTCTATTTTGCAGTGGGGTACCCTTCTGGATCATTCTCGTCCCACGCAGTCTGTGGGCGTCGTGGCGAGTATTACTCGACCTCCGACGATCCTTCTCCTATTCCAGCTACTCCTCAGTTTGCTTCGGGCACGTCGACTGAGGTTGCCCAGGTGGTGAGGGAAGGTGGTCATCGAGCTATTCGCCAGCTGATCACAGACGCGCCTTTTGTGAAGGACGCCAGCTCTACTCAGCCTCTTCAGAAGAGCGATTTCCTATTTGGCGATTCTATCGACGACCCTGAAGCCGTATTTGTTGACGCTGAGCAGTGGCTTCATAAGACCGCCAGTGGCTTCATATACTTGTCGGAGATTCCTCGGCATCGCTCATTGACTGAGCTCAGGCGTCAGGCTGTGACACGGGAGATGTCGTGGCGCTTGACGCAGGATCATGAGAGCGTCCATTGCGGCTACGTCACGCATCAGGCAGCTCCTGGCTCGAGCAGGAGTCATATCACTGGATTGCATCCCGGAGTGTTGGGACTAGATGCACCACCACGTAACGAGTTTCTCGCCACTGCCTCGACCTTGAGGAATCGCCTCGCTGCCCTAGGACGGGAGATGCCTGCTACTCGTCACAGGATTTATGGTTGGGTCCATTCTTTGGACAAGTCTTGGTGGAGTCGCATGACGACGTATGTTTTGAGCCGATGGAGTGAGGAGTTGCACGCTTGCGGTTTGTATACAGCCGTCCGTGCCACCATGTACGGCTTGCCTGTCAGTTTGAGACATTTCTGTGCTTTGTTCGAGCTATATAATCCAGACTCGAACACTTTTTTGACCCGGCAGGGGGAGTTGGGCTTGGCTCTTCACGAGATGCACAGGATTTCTGGCTTGCCCATGGGACAGATGCTATACCAGGAGTACTTTCCCTCTAATCATGAATTGGACCAGTTGAAGGATCGCATGCCTGATCGCTATGAGACTCTATGGGATCTCGCTTGTCATTATCACATTGCTTTGGCACAGTCTGAGCCTTTAGCAAAAAGGACCAAGGCCTCCGTGAGTCTGAAGCAGTTTGCGAACTATTTGTTCAAGAACCTGGAGAACAGTTCTGGCGAGGCTATTTGTGAGTTGGCCCCACTTACTCCATCAGACGTGAACAGTTTGTTGAAGAAGACTGATGCTCACTCCTACACCACTAGCAGTCATGAGGGTGGCTTCCCTGCGAAGACCAGGTTCAGATCTTTCTTATGGCATGCGACCACACCGATTCGACCGATGACTCTTCTTGCCGGTTATCTCGCTATTTGGTTGAAGAAGTGTGTGGTTCCATATCAGTCTGGTGACGCCTTGCCTTTAGAGGTGCTCTATCCAGCCGTTCAGCTTGCTTATAAGAAAGAGCTTTCACTTCTTTCGGTGATGGTAGCTGACATTCACCGAGGACTTCGACAGCTTTCGGGTGCCTTCACACGGAAGGAGACCGATTTGCCAGGTCAGATTCCCACTCTTAAGGTGGAGCTTCCGTACGCTTATCTGATGGCCTGGTTCGTCCTCCACCGCTCGGATATGATGTCGGTGCCGAACGCCACAGACCACTCTGTTCCCCTGCTACAGTTGCTTGAGAATGGCAGGTGGGAGGGCCGAGGATTTTCTGATGTCAGACAGCAGCTGCAGGTCCACAAGTGTTGGGCGTTCTCCACTTGTTTTCCGCAGTTCTCCGGCCGATACGGCGAGTGCTTGATAGATGATGAGAGGCCGAGAGAATATCGGACTCACTTAGACATTGGCTGCTTCAATTGGCTGATGAACATTAGGCCTGGCTATCTGACTTTTCGGGTGAGGGATCAGTGCTTCATAGAGCCATATCTATCCTGTCGATTTGCTCGCCAGTTTGGCTATGATCAGCTCTACATCGGGAATCCTCGTCAGCAGTTTCGGACCCATAGTGGTTTGGTAGACGGTCTCCGTGCATGGTTGTGGACCGTGACTGGCTGTACTGGTGCTAAGTTCAGTCTCCCGAGTATTGATCGGCAGTTGAACCTCACTTTCTTGAGCTGCAAGTGGTTACTAGCAGCTAACAAGACTGTTCCCGTGAAGCCGATTGCAGAGATAGGCTGAGGAGGCTTCTCAGATTGATTCCCTTAGAATTCGGGAGAACGCTCGAGCACAGAGGGCGCGGAACAAGACTCACCGGATTGATGAAGAGGGCCAGAGGACATTCCATTCCACAGACGAGGCATCAGGCGGGGATCCCGAAGATTATGATGACTTTTCCGAGTGAGGTTTTCAATTCATCTTTTACTTCTATCTTCCAGAAGTATTGAAACTGACTATGGTTTGATGTTTTAGGGACCACAATTGATCAGGATGAAGAGTTCCGTCCTCCTCCCCAGGCGAGACCTTCGATTCCCATTGCTAGGCGGAAGAGATTAGCCCGTAAGCCGCGTGCAGCTTCCCGAGCTTCTGATATGGACCTGGCTGGTGATGATCCTACCAGTGACGGAGGTAATATCCATCCTGTGAACCATTCTCTTGGTTATTCGGAACATTGACTCATGCTCTTCTATCTCTATATAGGAGTGCGTGGAGAGAATGAGATGAGTCCCGATCCCATTCCCGTATCTCCCGATGAGTCTGACCCACTACCTCATGTAGAGAGGCCTACAAGGGTTGCTGACATTAGAGAGGAGATCAATGTAGGACCCGATTCCGTGAATCCAGGTACATCTAACACTGACACTGTATTTCTTTAGATAATACACAAATGAATTTGTGTATCCTCTAACTGTCCTCTACTTCTTGCTTCTTCAGATAATTTGCAGGAGACGAATCCTAGAAATGAAGAGGCTGATGCACCCGTGAGAGGTAACTTATTTCCATTAGTTGTAGTCTCTTCATTCTTCTTTGGCACTGATATTCTTTTATGTCAGATTTCTCCATTGATGATTTTGACGAGGGAAGCTTGTTTGCGGACACTCCTATGATGCGCTACATATATAGCTCTCCTCAGATCGATGATCAGTTACCTGGGGATATGTTTTCTGAGCCCGCCTTCGCTAAAAATCCGGAGGATGGTTCCTTTGAAGGTATGTGCCTCTTTCTGAGTTGATTATAGGACTAGCCAATCTTGACTAATGCAACTATAATGTAACGCCTCTGCGAATTCTGTTTTGAATCTGGCAGGAGCTTTTGTTGAGAAAGACCCTGTTGAGCCGGCTGTGAGATCAACTACACCAGTTGATGCACCCACAGCCGTTACACCTCCACTACCCCCAGCGGTTCAAGGGGAAGAAGGTATAAGTCAACTCATTGAAGAGTGCTATTCCTTTTTCTTATTAAGACTTTTGACGGACTTCTCCCTTTTTTGTGTAGGACGTTCCTCTCGTCTTCATGTCTTAGTGAAGGAGTTATTATCTGACGACGATCCTGACAAGGTCGTCATCTGTATAGAAGTTCGCTCCTTCTTCTCCTTTGTGAATGCTATGATCGGCAAGCTCTTCCACGGTGGACTTTCACTTCACCAGTTTAAACCTCTCCTTAATTCCAGAATCAACTTAATAAGGGAAGCAGGATATCCAGACTTGGCGAAGGCTATAGTTGACGATCTTGACTGCTTAGAGCATGAGCTCCAGATGTTTCGTGAGCTTCGAGATACCGGTGTCTCTTCATTTATTGCTACTGAGTTGGAGACCCGTTTACAGTCACTGCGCGAGACTCAGGTTCTTGCTAGTCTTGAGGTTCAGGTGCGGCGAGATCGAGTAGCTCGAGTTGAGACCGGCCTTGCTACCAGATTATCTTCCCTTGCCGAGCTTGACTCTTCCATCATCTCTTGTGAGACCCAGATAGACCAGCTCAGAAGAGAGCTCCGCGAGAAAGAGGAGACCTTGGGTATTCTCCAGATGACGAGAGGATAGGATCAGCAGACCTGCACTGCTTTATCTGACGAGCTGACATCCTTAAAGCAGGAGCTGGTTGAGACAGAGGAGGCTGCTGCGAAGACCTCTGCCGCTACCGAAGAGTCCATTAGAGATGAACTTAGTCAAGCTTATGATGATAAGCTGTCTAAGTTCAGTCAGCAGATTTTTAGCCATGGGCTTGATGTGTGATTTTGTTTGCTGAGTGTTTTGACTCTTGACTCTTTTAGTAAATTTCCTTTTTATCTTTATTATGATTCGTCATTCCGTTTGAAATGATTGACCACAATACTCATAGGATTTTTGGCAAACCCTCAGCCATCAACGGGTTTGATGAGCCTTTACCGACTACCGTTTGAGTCGGGCTAACATGCGAATTGTTTAAATCCGCTCGCATGTAACGTTGCGCTCAGAGATTGAATTCTCTGAGACTTCGTGCTATGATGTCGAATACATAGACTTCGCCATTGTTACGGGAATAGGCTACCCGACAACATGTATTAGATGTTGACTTTAGGATTTTTGGCTAACCCCCAGCCTTCAACGGATTTGATTAGCCTTTACCGACTACCGTTTGAGTCGGGCTAGCGTGCGGATTGTCTAAATCCGTTCCACACGTGACGTTAAGCTAAAAGAGTTAACTCTTTTAGTGCTACGATATTAAATACGTAGACTTCGTCTTTCTCCTGTGAAAAGACTAAACAGCAACGTGTATGAGACGTTGACTTAGGATTTTTGGCAAATCCTCAGTCTTCAACGGATTTGATGTGCTCTTACCGACTACCGTTTGAGTCGGGTTTACATGCGGATTGTTTTAATCCGTTCCGCATGTGACGTTGCGCTAAAGGAATGAACTCCCTTAGACTTTGTGCTACAACTTTGAATATGTAGACTTTACCATTGTTATGGGAATAGGCTACCCAGCAACGTGTTTTAGACGTTGGCTTATCCCTACTTAGGTTTTGCGATAAAGGTCCCCAGAGTCAGGCTCTGATATCCTTTTCTATGGATAAAGATCAAACCGGCGACGCGTGTTAGGCGTCGACGTATCCTTTCTTAGGATTCAGGATAAAATTCCCCATGCGTGTGAGGCATGAATTTCAGTGTTATTAATAACAACCTGCCACAATGTTGAATATGCGGACGGGTGTTCTTTTTAACGGTTAAGAACTAACCGGCGACGCGTGTTAGGCGTCGACTTATCCTTACTTAGGTTTCAGGATAAAATACCTCAGAATCGAACTCTGGTGTCTTTTTCGATCGGAAAAAGACTAAACCGGCAGCGCGTGTTAGGCGCAGACTTATCCCTGCTTAGGATTCGGGATAAACTTCCTAGGATGAATCCTAATTTTATAAATTTTGAAAAAGGAGTTGGTGTGGGAAGGAAGAATTTTATATTCTATTCCCTGAACAAGGAAGGAAGAATTTTATATTCTATTCCTTGTTTCTGGAAAGGAAGAATTTTATATTCTATTTCCAGTGCAAGAAGGAAACTAGAAGTGGGATCTCCACTCTGAGAATCCGGAAGATCTAGATAAGCTTACCTTTTATAGGATTAGTTATCTGATCGAAAGAAGAGTTCTTCGTTTATCGAAGTAAAATTTCAGCTTCGGTTATAACCATGAAAGGGTTAAACCAAAGAGAAAAGAAAGAGAGTTCTTTCGTTTATCGAAAGGGGACTCCGACTTGAGAATGGACCTTTTTGGTGGACTCACTGTCAATTAAAATTGATCAGTGAGGGATTTTGGTGGTGTGAACTTGGGTTATCCTTTGGAATATTAAGTGTAATATTCTTCAAGGAATTTCCCGATAAACGGGTTGTCTTGAACGTACTAGGGATAGTACTTTTTCAAAAACTTCCCATTTATTGGCATTAATTGCCTGATGCCCTCTAAAGAAATTAAGCGGTAAGCGCCGTTCGAATAGACTGTATCTATCACAAACGGTCCTTCCCACTTAGGTTCGAATTTACCTTTCTTCTTGGAGGTGAGGATTATTGGTCGGTGAGCAGCAAGGACCAGATCTCCTTCCTTGAAGCTTCTTTGGCGGACTCTTTTGTCAAAAGCCCTGGATATCCTAGCCTGGTAGAACTCGATGTGTTGTTGGGCCTCCAAGCGCTTTTCGTCCAGCCTTTCGAGTTCCTCAAGATGTTTTTGATGATGTTCTTCGGTCATCATCTCCGTTGCGAGAGCGATCCGAAGGGAGGGGATTTGAATCTCTAACGGTAGCACAGCTTCACATCCGTACACCAGAGAATATGGAGTGGCTCTTGTAGGAGTGCGTATTGTGGTGCGATAAGCCCAGAGCGCTTTGCCGAGTTTATCGTCCCAATCTCGCTTATTGGTCTTCACAAGCTTTGGCAGGATCTTGATGATCGTCTTGTTGAAAGCCTCAGCTAATCCGTTCGCAACGGGATAATAAGCCGTTGACGAAACATCTTGAATCTTGAACTTGTCACAGAACCTGATGAATGCGTTGCTTATGAATTGCGGACCGTTGTCATGAATAATCCGCCTCGGCACGCCGTGTCGGTATATAACATAATGCTTGATGAAGTTGATGACGTTGTTCGTCTTCACTTCTTTAAGCGGAATGGCTTCAGCCCACTTTGAAAAGTAGTCGGTGATAGCGAGAATAAATCGATCACCTTTGACTGAAGGAGGAAAGATAGGACCGACAATATCCATACCCCATGTCTCGAATGGCCAAGATGTGGTTGATGTGTACAATCGCTCCGGAGGTTAGTACATATAATTCGCATGCACTTGGCAAGCGTGACATTCTCGGGCGTACTCGATCGCGTCACGAACCATTTTTGGCCAGAAATATCCCATTCTTCTGATTCGATCATACAGCTTGGGACCAGGCTGATGCGCACCGCATTCTCCTTCATGTGCTTCCTTAAGAACTTCTTTTGCTTCTTCGTTCGAAAGGCATCGGAGAAGAAAATCATCATACCCCCTGCGATATAGCGTATGGGTCTCGGTATTGTAAAAGAACCGTAGTGCTCTTCGGTGAATAGATTCTTTTTCCTTTACATCTTCCGGCAAAATACCGTATTGGACGTAATCGATGATGGGAAAACGCCAATCTCGGGACTCGGACCCGATTTGGGTTGAGTTCACCTCTTTGGCGTTTACATTTCTATCTTCCTCCTCTTCGATGTCCATATCGTATATGGGTACGCAGAGTTGGTGTGATCTTACTGTGACTAGCAGTTCAGTTTCGGGCGGTTGCGCAAGTGATACTGCTAGTGCTGCCAGTGCATCCGCATAAGCGTTCTGGAGACGTGGGATGTATTCGATGTAGAATTCTTCAAAAGAATCTGCCATTCTGACGGCCTCCTGGTGGTACGGAATCAGATCTGGGTTCCTGACTTCATACTCTCCACGAACTTGGTTGACTATCAATTGAGAGTCCCCAAAAGCTTCGAGATACTCGACCCCCAGCTCTTTGGCGAAACTGAGTCCAATGATGAGTGCGTTGTACTCGGCTACGTTATTGGAACATGGATTCGTCAGTGAATAAGCTCGGGGCATCACGTGCTTCCCTGGGGAAACTAAGACCACTCCAACTCCGGAGGTGACTTTAGGACATCCAGGGGTTACTGCCTTATTAACTGCTCTCGAAGCACCATCGAAGTATAACTGCCATACTTGTTGGTGTGATGTGGTATTAACCTCGTGGGTTTCATCTGGTAAATCATCATATACCTCAACTGTGTCTGTTGTCGGACTTGCCGCCAAAAGATCACAAATCGCTTGTCCTTTGACTGACTTCTGCTGTTTGAAGTGCAAATCATACTGGGACAAGAGGAGGGCCCACTTTGCCAACCGCCAGTTCATCGAACCTGGTTGAGTCATGAATACCCGTACCGGATTAATATTAGCGATGACGTAAATCGTCTGGCCAACTAAGTAATGTCGCATCTTCTGTACCACAAACACCAATGCGAGACATTCTTTCTCGATCATCGGATATCAAGACTCGGCGCCTATCAAGGTCCGACTTAGATAATAGACTTCCTGTTCGTGACCATTGTCATCGTCTTGTGCTAATAAAGCACTTATCGAATGGTTCATCGCCTTGATGTAAATCAAGAACGGTTTACCTGATTTTGGTACAACAAGAACAGGGGGATTCATCAGATATGCCTTGATGTCTTCGAATGCTTTTTGGCAGGCGTCGTCCCAAATAAAAGACACGCCCTTCTTGTTTAGCTTAGAAAATGGTTGGCACTTCCCAGATAGATTTGAGATGAACCTCCGGATGTAAGCTAAACGCCCTTGCAATCCTCTAAGCTCTCTCAGATTCCTCGGGGGTTGCAATTCATTTATCGCTTTTACCTTGTCTGGGTCAATGTGTATACCCTTAGTGGTGACGACGAATCCAAGGAATTTTCCACTGGACATTCCGAGGAAGGATTTTGTGGGATTCATCTTTAATTGATGACTCCGCATGAGATCAAACATCGTTCTTAAGTCTTTGACGTGATCTGCTTTGTTGCGGCTTTTTACCACCAAATCATCAACGTAGCATTCAACAGTTTTCCTGAGGTGCTTCTGGAAAATCTTAGTCATCGTTCGTTGGTATGTGGCACCTGCATTCTTCAGACCGAAAGGCATCACCGTATAGCAGAAGATACCGAGGGGCGTTCTGAATGCTGTATGTTTCTCATCGTCTGGGTGCATCTTGATTTGATTATACCCCGAAAAGCCGTCCATGAAAGACATTCTTTCGAATCCGCATGTATTGTCGATAATGACATCCGTGATTGGGAGAGGGAAATCGTCTTTCAGACACGCTTCATTCAAGTTCCTGAAGTCGATGCAAATCCTGATCTTGCCATTTTTCTTCATAACGGGAACGATGTTGGCTAACCAGTCTGGATGTTGTTCCTCTCGGATAAATCCTGAGTCGATCAACTTCTTAACTTCTGCCTTGATGGCTTCCATAATCTGCGGACGAAACCGTCTTTGCTGTTGCTTGACAGGTTTGGCATCCGGCTTGATGTCGAGGTGGTGCATTGCCACATTGGGGTCAAGCCCTGGCATGTCTTCATAGTTCCAGACGAAGACATCAATGTACTCTCTGATCAAGGTAATTAACTCTTCCTTCTCATCTGAGGGGAGACTACCACTGATGAATATGGGCTTTGGATTGGCTTCATCGCCCATATTAATTTGGACTACTTCGTCTTCGGTAGGTGGCTCTCTTTGTTCGAACCTATCACCATATTGCATATTCAGGTGATGAACCCATGGGTCCTCCCACGTTCGCATTTGATCGTCGTCCTCCATCGTAGATGGATCAGCTGTAGTCATGTTCGACATTAAGGTCTTGAACATTTCTCCCAAACTTGTGTCTGAATCCTCAGCTGAAGAATCTGGGAAATACCCATCTTTGGCTTTGTTGGCGATTTGATCTATGATTTGCCAACCACATTCGTCGTCTGATGAGACATAACCTAGGCCTCTCTTGTGATGGTAATAATTATCTGGTTTCCCCTTTGGTACATACGCCGCTTTGACTGGGACACGAGAACCTCGATCGAAGTATAAACCCTCTCCGAGTGTGAAATCGTACCCTTGTTTTTCCATGAGCACACGCGCTTCCGGACTATACTTAGATAAGTGCAGACCGGATTTGTCGTCATCTTCATCTTCTCTTAGGAAATGATCTTGCACCGGAAGATTTTCTCCTTTACCGTATATCACTGCCTTTTGTCCCCCTATTTTGGCAGGGATAATCTGAGTTGTTCCGAATGAATGCTGGAAGCGTTTCTTCGTTACATAAGATGATCGGAGCGGCATACATAAATTGGGATTATCGTATAATCCCTTTATCGCATAATCAAGAGACAAGGAATACTCTAAATCATGATTTATTTCAATATCGGCAAGTTGCCAGTTACAACCGCCATCTGACGACTGTTCGTCGTCGAGATTGATTACAAAGGGTACAATGTCATTTAGAACAAAACCACCATTGTAATCGAATCCGGCCTCGGAATCAGCTTCTTCTCTGCTGTCCGTGCCCTGGATCGATGGTTCCGTATCGGATTCATTACTATAAAGGAGAGAATCTGTAAAGTAATTCTCATACCCTTTAAATGGTTGCTTATCCGCGACCACCGTCCTGACCCTTCCATCAGTGTCGACATATTTCAGACACTGATGTAAGGTGGAGGGAACTATAACATTACTATGGATCCAAGGCCGACCCAATAGTAAGTTATAGGATGTCTCAGCATCAATCACGTAGCACGTGACCTCCGTTTTCAGATCGCCCATCTGGCACTTTATCCGGATTTTCCCCAAAGGTCTTGACCCGCTGGTGTTGAATCCGTAAATGACTGTGCCCGTAGATGCCAACTTGCTGACTGGAATGCCAAGGCTGTGCATTAGGCGAAGTGGCATAATACTTACAGTGGAACCCGGATCCACTTGGATTCGGTTGACCTCGCTGGAGCCAATGTACCCGACAAAGTACAAGGGCCGATCATGATTTGAATTCTTCGTCTGCATGTCCTCTTTGGTGAAGGTGATGCAGGGAAGATTCTTGGCCGCCACATTACATTGTTGGGCTAGCATTCCCAGTTCTTCGGGAGCTGGTTTGATCCTGGTGAGGAATGCCTCCGAATCGGCCAAAGCTTCTTGCAAGGCTTCTCTAGTTTCCTTGGACAATCGAAGCAACTCGTACAGCGTTATTCGCGCTGGAATATTGGCTAGCTGAGCCATGATGTCGAAGGCACGCGGATTTTTTGAACTCTCCGGTTTGTCCTTTCCAATCGGACGACTGAAACGAGACTGCTTCGGATTCTGGACCTCCTCGGGCCCCTTTTCTTTCTGTTTGTCAACCGGCTGCCGTCGAGCATTTTCAACCGGTTTAGGAACTGTAATCACCCCCAGCTCTGTGAGAGTCTTGGCTGGTCCCCGTTTTGTCACCCCCTGTTCAGCTACTTGATTCCCAGGAGATGGATATTTGAAATGGTATTCGTTTCCACTCCGAGTCGCAAAGACCTCCTGTTCCTCGTCGGAAAACGGAAAAGCGGTGATCCTTTCATCGTCTTCACCCGGGATGGCAGAAACTCCGTAACAAGACTTGCCTTTTCCTTTGGACTTCTTCTTGGACGACGATCCGGCCCATTGTTCATCTTCAATCAGGTCGGGGTGCACCCAAAGGATTTCGCCGTTCGGGGCCGTGTGTGGCACTAGTCCCTTTTGACGCTGTCCGTATGGATCATCATTCACCGTCTTCATCCCGACTTTGGTGACGCGTTTTGGTTCGAACCAATCTGTAGGTACTGATCCAAAACTGATCGACACCGTATTTGCTCCCACATTCTTGGCCGGTTTTGGAGTTATGACCCCTACGTCGATCAACGCCTGGATCTTGTCCTTGAGGTGGTAGCAAGACTTTGTTGGGTGGTGGACCGCTCTGTGGTACGCGCAGTACTTCGGGTCCGTCACCTTCGTGGCTCCTTCATGATCCACGATTGCCGGCAACTGGATTTTGTTGTTCTCCAACAGATACTTGAAGATGCCGGGAACTTCATCATCTTTGAAGGAGTAGACTTTGGAAAACCTCGGCTCTGAAGACTTTTGCTTCTGAGACCTTTGCTGCCAATGCGGCTGCGACTGTTGTGGCGCTCTTTGCTGCTGCTGCTGTTGCTAAGGTTGCAATTGAAATGTCTGGTTAGCATCAACAGCATTAACATGAGCTTTACCTTTCCCTTTCTGGTTGAAGTTCTGCTTTGGAGGATTCGTTGCCGGTTGGCTTCTCTCTGCCTTCTTTCTTCTGAGGAATCGTTCAGCTTGCTCTCCTCGAACCTTCAAATCCTTCTAAGTCTTGGATGGTGCTGTGCCCATTGCTTCCAACACGTCCAGTGAAAGGTTGTTGTGACAGGTCTGGAGGATGAATTCCTCAGTGATCGGGTCCCGGCAATTCATCGTCTTGTTCCGGAACCTCTTGACGAAGGTGTCGACTAGCTCTCCGTCTTTCTGCTTCTCATCGAGCAATGATCCGATAGAGATTTCGGTGTCATCGTCGAAGAAATTCGCAAGAAACTTGGTCTCCATGTCGTCCCAGCTATTTATGCTTCCTGGCTTGAGGCGACGATACCAATCGAAGGCAGCTCCGCGAAGAGTGCCGACGAATGACCGCACCATCAGAGGCTCATTACCAGAGATGACTCCCAAGTGTGATTTGAAGTAAATCAAATGCTGAGTAGGGGAACCCATCCCATTAAATGGCGTGAAGTTAATTAGACTAAACTTCGCCGGATATGGGATTGATTCCCACTCTCTTGGGTATGGACAAGGAATGCCCGTCTTTTTCGTCTCTTGAGCAGAGATCAATGTGTTGATCTTGCTTTCGAGATTTTTAATTTTTAGGCTTTCACCTGTGTCTTCGCTAGCATTTTCATTACCACCCCCTGGGTTGATGGGAGGATTGTTAGCATTGTGACCCTCATTTGTGTCCTCATCTTCCAGGTTGTTCTGGTTCGGACGACTTGGTTCGCCTTGTTGGTTCCTCAATGCTTGAAGCTGTTGGTCATGCATCTCTCTCATGTTCTGCATAGCCATTTGCATTTTGAACCTAAAGGTCTCATGTTGTTTGGCCATGGCATCTTCAAGCATCTTGGCCACTTGCTCCGCGCTTATCATAAACGCTTCGCGGGGTTGTCCTTCACTGGACACTGTGTTATCAGACGCCACTTCTGAGCCAGCATCTGATTCTTCATCTCCCAAAGGTACTCTTGTTCGGACTCTACCATACGTCGCGCGAATGATAGGCCCGGATTGTAGATGAGTTACACGTCGGGATATTTCTGGAACCGCCTCGGGGTTATCCTGAGCTGATGTTCCAGTGCTGGTCATATTTGCGGTGACTCTTGAATGCTCACCATCTTCGACCATCTTCCTTCTTCATTGGAAACGCCTATGCCTTGGTTTTGGCGTTCCATTGCTGAGCCTTTCAAACACGGAGACTCTTTCGGGGACTGTGTTAACACAGTTGCATTCCGACAGTACTGCCCGAATGAGCTTCGAACAAGGACATTGCGTTTCAAGCCTTCGAGGACTCCTCTTTCTGGATTTATTCGTACCCCCGGCACGATAGTACAGCTCGTCCGTTTGAAGGTCGGAACAAGCTATCGTGTGTTGGCACGATCTCTCAGGTATAACGTTGTCGTCATCAGATGACAACGTTTCCTTCTGAGGAATAATTGTCTTCTTCGGACCATCCAGAGTCACACTCCTTGAAACGTGCCTTTGTGGGCGTGAATCTTCAGCGGGTTCTTGCACTTCAATGCGCAGGGTTGTGCGCTTGGGTGCCACAATTTTCTCCAAGTGTTGAGGGTTGTAGCGACCCCCAGCATGTTGCATTGGTTGGGACTTCTTCATTGGCCCCAAGCGTTCCTGTACTGGAGCTTTACCTCGTTCCTTCGGAAGTGGGCCGAGGCGCTCCAAAACTGGTTTTCTCTTCTGGGATGGTCCTGAGGGATCTCCCTGAGCAGTTGCAGAAATTACCGGCTGTTTGGATTGATTTGTCGGGTGTTGGATCTTCGGAGGCTGCGGTTGTCGCTCCTTGGTCTGAACCGTTGCTTCAGACTTTGGCCTCCAAACCTTGCGAGTTGGTGGCGGCTTTTTGACCACCTCCTTCTGCAGCTTCCGACAGGCTTCTTCAGCTTTGGCCCGTGCTTGTGCCGATAAGGCGCGACGTTTGCGGATGCGCTCCTCCAGTGTCGAGCGATTCCGTTTGACACGGACCCACTCCATTGTTGATGGTTTGGAGGAACCACCATGCATTTGTTGTTGAGGCTGTTTGCCTCGTTTGTTCTTCAGATCCGCATGATAACGGACCCCGTCAACGGACTCCATAGCCTTGGCGAATTGCTTCGCGAGGCGTTGACGCTGCCTCTGGCGGGCTCTCTTGGAGAGAGTCACCACGCCTTCAGCGGCGGATTTGACCTTCTTAGAGGCCGGTAGGACTTCACCCAACGCAACTTCGGCGTCGATCGGGGTGAGGTCGTCGTTGGTGGCTTCGACTTCTTCGCACCAACGTACCTTTCTCCTAGAGGAGAGCTTTTGGGACTTCTTGGACTTGGGGGAGGAGGTAGATCCGGACGAGGACACGTACTCCTCGTACTTCTGCTGGTCGAATTCATACTCGACCTCCTCCACAACCGGGATCGAGATCCGCGGCTGCGACGCTCTGATCTCGGCAGCGAGATCGGTGGCTCCCACTGTGGTCGTGTGCGTGCATGCGAACACGCGTGTATGCGTGCATGCATGCGTACA
>BQKN01061947.1:19524-42683 GCA_022839385.1 Asparagus kiusianus
CAACACGCCTGTGTTGTTGAACACTGGGTGACCGTGTAGCCACTTTTTATGCATTCCTTGACTCCTTCTTGACTCCGAATCCGCGCTAAGCTCCAGTAATTCCTACACAATATATAAATAGAGCAGTAAACAAGAACTAGGGAGCTTAACATGGCCAAAAATGGAAGGAAATACATCAAATAACAATGAATCCGCAGGTGAAACATAGTCAAAATATAGATAATATTCATGCTATCACCTTGTAAGTGGACACAAAATTTTTTATATTGATAGTAAAGGCTAATTAATTACAAAAAAAGAAAAAAAATTACACGTCTCTCTCGACTAACTTAATTTGATTATCACTTGTTTCAGAAGAATTAAAAATTAATGGAAAAAATTAAGCACAACTTCATGGGGAAAAAAGCTTGAGATGTATGGGCTAATAAAATAGAATCAAAGTGATAAGTAACTGTAACTCATAGACCATAGTAAAAAAGGACACCTAGAAGTAAACTTTTTTTAAAAAATGTGAATAACCAAAATTTTTAAATATAAATATATATGTTGAAAAAGAAAAAGAAAAAGAAGAAGTATAAATACATAATACCACCAAAGTCTTCCCTTCTATTACGACCATCCCCGGCCATTCATTCCTGCAGGTCCCAAAAACACGCGTTTCTCTCACTCCTCTTTCTGAGTCCTTTATATTTCCAGATTATCACATGGGCTGCCCTCAATTTCTCTTCAAATATTAATAACCCCATATTTGAAGGATGAAACTTCTTAGCTCCAACTCTGATAACAAGAAACCACCGAAATCACAACTCTCTTCATGTAATCACAAGCTTAAAGTAGGACCTTATATATGTTAAACATTAGAATAGTCAGTGTTAAACTTTTTAATATTCCTCTCAAAATTTTTAGGGAAAATTGTGTCAAGGCCCCAAAAACAATATCTTCATGCTGCAATCCTTTCACTTTTTCCCAATGTGGTTCAGCCTCAAGAATTGTCACATCATGTGTTGCAGCCCTCTTTAGCAATTATTACCCGCCAACTAAGCATAGAGAGAGCATAAAAAGTACAAAACCCCAAAATGCCCTTATCTCATCTATTCTTTCATGTTAGGTCTATTTAGAGTTCATGTTAGGTCTAATTTTATGTTAGGACTATTTAGAGTTCATGTTAGGTCTAATTTCTTGTTAGGTCTATTTTAGAGTTCATGTTAGGTCTAATATCAGTTCATGTTAATTCTAATAATAGTTCAAGTTATGTCTAATTTCAGTTCATGTTATGTCTAATAATACTCCATGTTAAGTCTAATTTCAGTTCATGTTAGGTCTAATTTCAGTTCATGTTATGTCTAATAATACTTCATGTTAAGTCTAATGTCAGTTCATGTTAGGTCTAATTCCAGTTCATGTTATGTCTAATAATAGTTCATGTTAGGTCTTGTTGATGTCCGAGATCACACAGTCGAGTGTGGACTGCCGCGGCCAAAGGGAGTTCACGTGGTTAGTTATTTCATCCCCGTTTCAAACGTTGTGAACTCCTACCCCTATAAATACTTCCCTAGACACGAAACAAAGGACAGAGAGCAGATTGGAGTAGAAAGACTCGTGCTTTTGATAATTTGGAAGAAAAGAGAGAGTTTTCACCTTTCATAAACAGTGTTTGGTGATTCTTAGATATCTAAGCTTAGACTTGATCTTTGAAAGAGTGAACATCTTACATCGATAAGATATTCGCTTCAAGTTCTTACTTCGATAAATGGAGAAAGAATCTCTCAACCCCCTCACAATCTGTGAATCGGTGGTCCACGAGCCAAAGCACTCCCGGTACAGGCAAAGTCCCACAAAACAAAAGTCGATAAACGAATTTTGTGTTATTTTCCAAGAGAGTTGTAATTTGCTCATTTTTTATTGTAATTCTCTGTAAACAATTTAAGTTTTAATGGAATCTACGATGAAAACAACTTTCGACAAAAACAAACTGGCGACCGGCCACAGTGAGAGTTTTGAGACGTTCTCAACTGTAGGAAGGTTTGATCGCTCGATTTTTGGGCCTCTCGTTCATTGAAGGAATCGAGAGGGGATTTTAGGTTTTGGTCCTAACTGTAGGAAGGTTTGACTAAAATGGGGATTTAAGAGTAGGGTACGAATAACAATGAGTTCGTTGATTTGTACAAATTACACAGTGGGAAATTTTAAAGTCAAACATAATCATTTGACACGAACTGATTCGGAGATTGATAACCTGAATTTGGATATTGTATCTCATTTCGGCACTGGGAATGCTCGACAACAGATACAATGGGAGTTTGAAGGAATTTAATCCCTGACTGATTTTGACGGACCCACCATCGATCGATTCGATCGGTAGGGGTTTTGGTGATGAAAGATTAACCGTTTACATACTTGAATCTCATCTCACCAAAAGCTGTAAAAGGATTTTATGATAATCAAGAATGAATGATTCAAACAACCCAATTCTTATTTAGAACAATCAACTGATATCGGGTTATCCTAAAATATCCTACATAGGATTCTCTAAGAACTTCCCGTTTTACATAGGTTATCCTGAACATATTACGGATAATATTTTTTTAGGAACTTCCCGTTTATTGGCATCATTAATTTGTTACCATCCTAGGTAATCAGGCGATATGCACCGTTTGAATAGACTGTTTCTATTACGAACGGCCCTTCCCATTTGTGTTGGAATTTTTCTTTTTTCTTAGAATTGAGAATCATAGGTCTTCGAACGGCAAGAACCAAATCTCCTTCTTTAAAACTTCGTCGTCGGACCTTTTTATCGAAAGCCCGTGAAATTCTAGCTTGATAAAACTCGATCTGTTGCTGAGCTTCCAAGCGTCTTTCATCTAACATCTCTAATTCCTCAAGACGTTTCTGATGATGTTCTTCCGTCGTCATTCCCGTTGCAAGAGCGATACGGAGGGAAGGGATTTGTATCTCCAACGGAAGAACGGCTTCACACCCATATATTAAGGAATATAGGGTTGTTCCAGTTGGCGTACGGACAGTTGTACGATAAGCCCACAGGGTTCTTTTACGGATTCGTTGAGTTGTTGAGGGGTTGAGTCGTCGAGGGGATCGCTTCCTACTTCGACTTTATGCCTGGTTCTTAGAGCTCGGGACGGACGAATGACCTGCACACGCAAGAATCGTAAGAGGACGGGGCTTGTTTCCCCCGTGGTACCTCCGACGATCAAGTAAGTTGGTGAACTTGAGTGGGGTGAAGGAAGAACATTGTGTTCTTCTTTCTGTGTAGTATATGCTTTATGGGGATTTTAGATTGTGAAAAACCGAACATCTTTTTATAGCGAATAGCGTCTGTATTTATAGAGGATATCAAGGGCAGATTAGTCACTTCATGAGTGTGCGGTAGACGGTGGTGAGGGGTGAGCTAGAGGTTGACTCACCCTTTGCTCTATACATGTCGGTTTGTGAGCGACGGGAGGTCACTTCAGCGATATGGGGAACCAGCAACCGATAAGGCTTGTTGGTGAGCGACGGGAGGTCACTTTAGCGATATGGGGAGCCAACAGCCGACGAGGCTTGTTGGTGAGCGACAGGAGATCACTTCAGTGATATGGGGAAACAGCAGCCGATGATACTTGTTAGTGAGCGACGTGATGTCACTTCAGTGATATGGGGAGCCAGCAGCTGACTAGGCTTATCGGTGAGCGACGGGAGACATAATGATGATCATCAAAGGTTAAGAAATATTGAGAAGCAATATTCTGAATCGTCCTTTGGAGGAGTGTCGGCTAACGCTGAGCTGTAATCCTTTGATATGAAGAGGATCGACTGAGTCCGCCCATTGAGTCGCTTTTGAGGAATGATGCTGACCCGACTGGGGGAGTGACGGCTCACGGGATTGCATATGTGCGGAGAATAGGGGACACCTTATAACAGGTCTAATAATAGTTCATGTTAAGTATAATAATAGTTCATGTTAAGCCTAATAATACTTCATGATATGTCTAATTTCATGTTAAGTCTAATAATAGTTCATGTTAGGTCTAATAATAGTTCATGTTACGTCTAATAATAGCCCATGTGAGGTCTAATAATATTTCATGTTATGTCTTATTTCTTGTTACGTCTAATTTCAGTTCATGTTAGGTCTAATTTCATGTTAAGTCCAAGTTAATTCTTGTTAAGTCTAAATTCAGTTCATGTTAAGTCTAATAACAATTCATGTTAGGTCTAATTTACTTCATGTTAAATTCCTTTTAAATCTAATTTACTTCATGTTAAGTTTAATTTGAAATTAGACCTAACATGAACTATTATTAGACTTAACATGAAATTAGACCTAACATGAACTATTATTAGATATAACATGAACTGAAATTAGACATAACATGAACTAAAATTAAGCTTAACATGAACTATTATTATACATAACATGAACTGAAATTAGACTTAACATGAACTATTATTAGACTTAACATGAGTTAAATTAGACCTAACATGAACTATTATTAGACCTAACATTAAATTATACCTAACATGAACTCTAAAATAGACCTAACATGAAATTAGACCTTACATGAACTCTAAATAGACCTAACATGAAAGAATATAGTAGATAAGAGTATTTTAGAGTGTTGTACTTTTTATGATCTCTTTATGCTTAGTTGGCGGGTAATAAGTGCTAAAAGAGGGCTGAAGCACATGATGTGACACTTCTTGGGGCTGAATCACATGAGAAAAAAATGAAGGAGCTGCAGCACATGAAAATATTGTTTTGGGGGGCATTGACACAATTTTCCCAAAAATTTAAGAAACTTGCACATGATAAAAATTAATAATCATATCCCTCAAGTAAAAGCGGGGTGAAAATAAACTTCAGAGCAAACTCAAAGTGATACAGTTGAAAATGAGTTGTAGAGCTGAAATTACCAACTTGGGAATATATTGACAAATTTCTATTATTTGCAGGCCACATGGTAAATTTTTAAGGGAATATTCCGACATTAATGATAATATATAGTGACATTTAACTAATAGAAGGTGTTAATTGCTACCGTAAAACATAATAAGAGACTTAAATGTCAAGGGAAAAAGACAGGATATGTAAGTCTAGAGTCATGCTAACTATAAAGTGTGTACGTGCTTATGCTAGTTAATGTCTAATAATTTGAAATCGTAAAGCATACATAAAGATTTTTTTTATTGAGAGTATTTTGTACGCGTGGCTTCGTGTATTTTATAAAATCAAATTCATACGGTTGCCTTTCAGGATAGTCAAACCCGAGACATTGAAGTATTACTCAAAAACAACTAATCACATCGACTAGACCCTCTTGAATTATATGAATTATGAGTTTTTTTCGATATTAGTCTATTAAATCTCTAGTAACTTGATATTAGTCCCTTAAATATGTGTATTTTTCATGTTAGTCCCTTAAATTGCTTAAACATATTGATAAGAGTCCCCGAAGTTAGCTGGGGTTATAAATACCATAGAATATTTTGTTATGTATAGCTTTTGTAAGGAATAGACAATTGTACTCTCCCCTCTAAAACCCAAACCCACAAAACCGTTAAGACACCCAAACCGAACCCACTACCTATTTCATCTTCTCAAACAGTCTGCTTACAATAAACCCATCCTTTCCAATGACTATTTTTCATTTTTGAGTGGGAATTAGAGAGATTATTCATTCTCTCCAACGTCTCCCTCTCAAACAAACAATCAAATACAAGCAATTTCCTAGCAAAAAGGGGGAAAAAATCCCATCAATGCAACCTCAAAACCCTGACGACGATCTCGAACAATAATCATGGTTGCCATCAATAACTGATCCAAGACCTACCAACCTCCCGAAGGAACCATCTTTCTCCCGCTAATGCAGAGACAACGACGCCTCCTCCTCTTTATCATTCGACATAATATTGATCGCCGACTCCTCCCCCGCTGTCGCTGACGTCGAGGAGTTTCAAGCTCCCATTGCTTCCCATGCTCGTCGATGCCTCCAGCGGGAGAAATATGGCCCCTTTTCTTCTGAAGAGAGTGGGAAATAGAGAGACAGAGAGAGAAAGAGGGGGGAATTAGTTTGGTGGGTGTATTCAATGTGTGTGGGGGGTATTTTAGTAACCGGACATCCTTGGTTACTGCAAACCAAACCAGAGTTAGGGATTTTGACAGAAATTCTAACAGAGGGACTCTTATCAATATATTTAAACAATTTGAGGGACTAATATCAAAATATGCATATCTAAGGAACTACTATCAAATTACTAGAGATTTAAGGGACTGATATCGAAAAAGCCCATGAATTACATATAGTATTGAATTAGGAGTAGAAAATTGTTGATATGTAATTGACGGGCTCTGCTAATAGCAATACTTTGATGGTGGGGCTGCTCACTGCTGTCTGCTGAGGAGACCATCGCGACGTGTTTCGTGCTAATGCAAAAGATACCATGTGTGATTTGATTTGAATTGTCCATGTTAGTAGATGCGAATTGGACGGAGAGGACACAAATATTGCATAGTAACTCTTTTTCTTAAAAAAAAAACATCTTAGTACTCTATAAAGTACAAGATTTGCATACGCGAGTAAGCATTAAAATAATAAGAGCTACCCACGTTTTAGAGGTTGGCCCCTTGACATCTTCCATAATATTTGTGCCTCAAATGATTGAAATTGATGATAAGACCCTCAAATCAAAAGGGCACTCACAACTTTGCCACTTGTTAGTTTTTCAGTTAAAATTTTCAAGGACCTGAATAAAATACGCTCAGTTACTAAAATACCCTCCACTGGTCTCTTTGTGAGAGAAGTAGACCATTGAAAAATATGAGGGGCTGTTTGAATTAGTGTCAGCTTTTTGGCAGTTTTCCCCTAAAATCGCCTCTTATAGAGACGATTTTGAAGGAAAGCTTCCAAAAATCTTTTTGCCAGCTTTCCCCCCTTTTACCCATCTAAAAACTGGAAACAAACGGGACCTGAGAGCCGGATCAGGGGAAGTTCTTAATTACCACCAGAGGAGGAGAAGAAGAGGAAGATGTATGCTTTAAGTTTTTTACTTTGTGGGTTTTGAGTTTAAGCCCATCAAAGAAACATGTAGTTACACAGAACTGAGACGTATTACGGGGACTTCAGCGCGAAAGGTCAGAATTGAAGGAATGTTTTCCTCAAATAATTGATGTAACTTAACAAGGGACACCAAAACTGCAAGCACTCTAATGATTTTGTGGACTAATTCCAGATTATGAAAGATCGAGGGGCCGATGCTGAAAAACGATCTAAAAAGTAAATTACATTAACATAAAGCACCATCCACGTGGACCATCACCAGCCATTCATTTCCTCCAAGATCCGAAGGAAAATACTATTCTCTCTCCTCACTCTCCCTTCTCGGACCTTTCCGCTTCCAGGTTCACATGGCAAGGCTCCCTTTTTTATCAATTATTAATATTAATAATAATTCCCCCAACCCTGCAGGAGGAGCAAAGGCCTTCTCTCCAAAAACTCCCATAATAACAAGCAAGCACCAAATCTCTCTCTGCTCCTCCTCCCCTTCATGCGATCTCAATCTGGGCCTCCGCCAGCAGAGCCACCCATCCCTTGAAACCTCTCCCCAGTCCGCCCTTCTCCCGCCTCCGCTCCCTCCGCTCCCTGCTGGGCCCCGTCAAGAACCTCTAATGGATTCCTCGTCCGGGGCGAATGGGAAGCTGTTGTCGAAGGAGTTGGATGTTGCTGTGAGGGTTGTGCAGATGGCCTGCTCTCTGTGTCAGAGGGTCCAAGATGGGCTTGTTGGGAGGAAAGGGGATCAGATCAAGGCCAAGGATGACGATTCTCCTGTTACAGTTGCAGGTTTTGATTCTTTCCCCTAAATACCCATCACCCATTTGTCATTTTTTTTTTGGTTTTGTTTAATTTGCGGCCTCGTTATTTGTTTGTTTGCAAAATGGGGCTATTGATGTTGATGGGGGTTGATGGGGAGTATATAAAATGGTCTTATTGCTGTTAGGTGGTTGGTTCATTTGGGGCTGTGATAACTTGGAGGCACATTTGATTCATCATAAAGTAACTTTGAGGGAATGGTCATAAATATGACTAAAAACTGAGGCAAAAGTAACCTGTTTAATTAATTCATTAGACAAAATAGGCAAAAGTAACCTGTTTAAATAAATTCCGAATGATTTACATAGTTCAGGAGGGTTTAGTGAAATCACCCAATGATATGAGTCTATGACAAGTGAATTTAGTCCTCACCTTTTGTCTTCAATGCTTCTTTGGATATTTCTGCAAGATATTCATATTTTATTAGACAGAGGTTGACTGGATAACGCTTTTTTGAGAATGTTTCCTGCATACTTGTATTCTATTAGGATGAAAGGCAGACTATATCATGATCCTATACATTTAAGAGGCGGCTGATTCATAAATGTAGACCTAGTTTCTTTATTCAAACCCAGTGGAATTGTATATTCTTATGTTTCCTTCAGTCGGTAAAGTTTGGACGCTGCCATTTTCCTTGACGCTCATTCTGTCAATATCAATTTAAAGTTTTTTTTTAGTGGTTTCCTTTAGTTGTTTTTAGTGTCAACCTCCATGTGACAGTATTGGAACTGAGTGGTTTACAATGACTGGACAATGCTTTTCCTTTATTAGACTTGTGGATTTGTTGTGTATTTACATTCGATTGCGAAGTTAGTTCATTTCTCATGCGTATGGATTTCTCTGAAAAATATTAACGTGTTCAGGATTTCGATATTGGCCTTTAAGTCTCACAACAAAAAAAAAATTTAAAATTTATGTGACCTAAAATCTGGCTATGGAATTGCTCATTAGAGCTTTAAGTAGGAAGTTAAATTCAAGAGCGCTTAAATTAGCTCTTGAATGCTTCATGTTTCACTAGGAAAGTACTAGAGTAGAAACATGGAATGGATGGTTCTGATGAAATCGGAAGAACAGATGATTATGATGTGAAGAAATAGAGAATACATTTTACAGAAAATGTTGGAAGGTTTTTATATTTTCAATAGACCTGAAGCAGCTGGCCTCCATTATTACTACTAGTATTCCCAGCATAGGCGATGCATGCATGACAAAATACATATTTGTGCAAAAAATTATTAGCAACTACTTAATAATTGATGATAGAAAATAATTCGTGAACATACCAAATTCATTCAGCATATATATAACGTGCTTGATATGTATGTTGTTCAACATACCAATTGATGACAAACATACCAAAGTAATTTGTGAATGTACCAAATTCATTCAACATATATTCCTTGCTTGATATGTATGTTATTCAACATACCAATTGATGACAAACATACCAAAGTATGTGCACATGTGTGACATTATTTGCAAAAACAATATTCATAAAACTTTAATGCTTGTTGTTAATATAAATTGGTTTATAATAAATTATTACAAAGAGTGATATAAATGTACTAATTCACAAATTCATAGTGTTACATGGATTACAGTGAATTGTAGTTGTAGATGCTGCTTAGATTGTTCATAATAGAAAGGCTACTTCTCAAATGCAGTTCTCAGCAATTTGGGTAAAACACCAACGTATATTAACATAAAAAACTATTTAACACAAAAGCAAGGTTCTTACTGCAAAAATAATCTTTTTAGAAGTGAATAGTTGCTTGGATCTCGTCCACGCCATACCTACAAAATAATCTTTTCGAAAGTGAATAGTTGCATTGATCTCCACACCATTCGTGGTTATTGCTTGCATCTTTGGCAGAGGCCAGGATATTCTTTGCTGCTTGCATCCTTTGAATAAATGCTTGTATCTTTCCTTAATATTTGCTTTTCAAAATTTAGGCTTCTGTTAGTAATATATAATAATACTCCCTGTGCATGCTATATGTACATGACACAATACACATTTGTGCATAAAAAATATTAAAACCTAATACTACAATCGAAAATCGATAAAAGAATTTGAGATTATTATAAATTAATGAAGTAATTTTGGTAATTTTACACCCCTTTACATATTGGCACTATTGAGCGACAAAAATTATCACAACTATACTCTTGGGCCATGTTTGGATTAGGGAGTTATTTTGTCCTGGGACTAATTTAACTCATTATAGTCCTAGGTATAACAATCCATGGGACTATAGTGAGTTAAATTTAATAATTTGTTTGGCTCAATTTGTCATTAACACCTTCTATACGTATCTCATGTTTGAAAACTTGTCATTATAAAGGGGGTATAGGATTACAAAGTAAAAGTAGACATTAAAAATACCCTTCTTCCTGCCAACAGTGAATTATGGCTTTTTAATTATGTAATAAGTAAAGTAATCTGGAGTTCTAGTATCTGATATTCTTCACAAGTGTGTCAGATATAATTTAAGAAGCAATAGTATTTCAAACTTAAAAGAGCACATAGTCACAACTTAAAAAATGTAGCATGAAGAATAATCACATGTACCCATCAAAATGCAACTGTCTAATGAAAAAAAATCATGTGTACCTATAATAAGAAAATATAATCACCAAATACACATGTACCCATCATAAGAAAATATAATATCTTACTTTTAAAAAAGAAAATATAATATCCAACATTCATGTCCATAATGATATGACCAATGATCAAAATACATATTTAACTCTAATAAACAAGTCCCGTCAAAGTATGCTAAACAAGTAAACAAAATAGTAACAAACATAAAAATTATTTGATAATGTCTATATCAATACCATAATATTTCCTTCTCAATCAACTTCTTCACCCACCTATACCTTCTCTCATCAGGTAGACTAAAGAACACATCTAACTGGCTGACACTCTTAGTGATGAGGGTTGCACCTATCTCTTGCTCATTGTCTGTCATTCCCCCAATCTCCTTAACAGCTCCAAAGGCCTCTTTCCTAGCTGCCTTCAAGTCTTCTTTATAGCCTAGCCTTTGTGCTAAAATCTCGGTTGATGACACCAACACTGAGATATTTGCATTCATTGTTTCAACCATTTGCAAGAAGACATGCTTTGAACTTTCACTTTTCTCAGAGGTATTGGCCTTCTGCTTGGGGGGCTGATTGGTTGGAGTTGATACACTAGGAGCAATTGGCTAAATACAACGGTCTGGGCTGAGTAGGATATATTCTAATCCGCTCAAAGTCACTGCCATCACTAGGAGCAATTGGCTGAATACAACGGTCTGGGCCGAGTAGAATATCTTCTAATCTGCTCAAAGTCACTGTCATCCCCTGTTATTTTACAATCTGAGGTCTCCTTATTGGTTCCAACTGCAGCTTGCTCCTTAGCTATCTCTCCCATTGAATCACCAGGTGACTCAGCAAACACTCCGGTAGATTTATCCTTGCCAAATATGACTAGCTAGTCATCATAATGTGGCAAGGATTTATTCCTCCACTTGGCCAACTCTGAGTCTTTCTGCATCTCATTCGAACAAAAATACCACCAAGCATAATAGACAAATATAAATAATAATTGAACTATAAATGAGAAGACAATACCTTGCAGTACTCAGTCCAAACAGACTCATCGACTATGTCCAACATCTTATTGGTTGCATTCTAACCAATGCCACTTGTGGAGAGTGCAGTAAATATAGCTCCAAACACCCTCTTCCATATCTTTATCTTTGAATCAATATGTGGTGTGGCTCTAAAGTCTGTGCCTGCTAGTCTCCTCAACATGTAATTTTCAAGTGCTTGGATATAGCCATTCTTGAATGATCCTAACTCTTACTTCAACCCATCAGCTATAATGTTGTAGTATGCATTGATGAGAGCATCTTCCTCATTCTTACTCCAAGCTCTTCTTTGCCCTTTGCTCCTAACGTTTGACTAGGGTTATGACTTGAGTTTGGTATATCTTCCATTCAACCTACAATGTAGTGTTAGGCTAGCAACCATAAGTATAAAAGTCATTCAATTCAGTTTATATATAAAGCATATTCATATTAGTTTAGTCATTCTAAACTTTACTGTATCACATTGTAATAAAACATTATCAGCTTATATATTTGTCATAATGCATATATATTGCATAAATAACAAGTCAACGGTACTCTACCAATATCATTGTTAATATTATTAATTTGAATTGCTTGATAATTCACAAACTTGCTTTAAAAGTAGGCTTCATAACTTGATGATCCATTGTGGTAGATAAGCTTTTAACCTTTATATAATAAGAAATGGTACATTGCTCATAAAAATTTCATGAAGGCCCAAAAGATTAATGTAACATTTTTAAAAATTAAATAACATCAATCAAATAAAAAATAGTTTGTAATATTTTACTCAAATGAACAAGTTTTTGCATTTTCCTAAGGTGGTAATCCCCTACTTGCCCTCCATTAATTGAACATTGTGACTGTCATTTGCTCTCTCTTAGTAGTCCACTGATCAGAAGTCTCCATAACATCAATATGCCCTCCTTCGTTAGGTGGTGTTGGTTGTTCATTGATATCCAAGTCATTCTGTGCATCCATGGGATCCACTTCCATCTCTCTCCTTATTAGATTATGTAAGAGACAACAAGCAGTGATAATTCTTGACTGTATCTTGATGAGATAAAAGGCAAGGCTCCTAAGGACAGACCACCTAAGCTTGAGTATGCTGAAATATCTCTCAATCATATTCCTCACACTTGAATGCTTCATGTTGAAGAACTCTTGAGGATTTGCAGGAAGTACACCTTCTCTCCATGTCGCAAGATGATACGTATGACCCCTATATTGGGCTAAAATCATTCATCATTGGTGTAGCCAACATCACATAAGTAGTATTTACCTAAATCAGATCAAATCATTCCTCCTCACTGACACAATTTAGAGTTTAATTAAAGGAAACTTTATTCAGTACATGTCGGTATTTTCAAATCGTTTCTTATGGTGATGACATCTTTCAACACTCTCCCATTTGTTGCGAACCTTCCCATCCAGGAAGTACATAAATGAACCTCAACTCTTGATTACAAATCCCAACACACTTGTGGCAACCTCTTCCTTTCTAGTCCTATATATTGGCTTGTTAACCTCAAGAACTCACTCTGACATATGTCCCATCCAAGTCACCAAGGTAGTTTCTACAAAAAAAAAGTAAAAATTATATTATCTGTCTAATTTAATTTCATAAGTCTTATGTATATTTTAAGGGAATAATTACCACAAACCATTTCTACCTCTCATTAGTTTAGTTAGTAGGCACATGCTCTGTTTGGACTAGAAGTACACCTTGGAATCGAAGCACTCCCCTTAATACTCTGTTAAATTATTTGCTAACTGTCTCTCTTTGATCTATTATACATTAATTTGATGCGCCTATTCTTGAAATGGCCAGTCAATATATGTAAGAACATTGCGACTTGTGTATCGACTGCTGTGTTCCTAGTATCAGTGTTACCACCCAAAGTTCTAAGCAACTAACGTAAGGCCCCAAAATAGTTACTAATTCTCAATTGTTCTGCAATTGTTCGATTACTACTATTTTATAGTGTCATTTAGAAACTTAATTTGCTTGAATGATCGCTTAAGTGATTTCTCCCAAGTAAAGCATAACTGCTCTTGTCTCATGCCCTAAGGATGAGCGTCATTAAATGTGCATATAAGGATAATAAACAGCAAACATGCGTAAGGATTTGCTGTAATACAATAAACTCCTCAGCCTCAATATCTATTAGGTCCATCTCGAGGTCCATGTCTACGAAATAACAAATATAAACATGTTAAAATCAATTATCCAACTACTGCATCAAGAACCAAAAAAAACAAAACAAGAATAATGCATTTTCTGTAACTTCTACAAAACATGTTTTGATTACACAAGGTTTAGACCTCAATAACATTGCGTTCACGAGAACAATACTATTTAGCATATTCATGAGAACAATACTACTTAGGCTTAAATTAGTAAAGGTCACTTCCATCAATATCATTCTTTCAGGTAACAAAAAAAGTTTTTTGACTTGTGATCAACTGATCATATTATACTAAAAATTATTCAACAACAGAACCAAATAAATTATTGCAAAACCTCGAAATCATTACTACTTACTTTTCTCCAAAGATTAGGAATGATTCAAAGTCAGGTAACACATAAATTAAAAATTATAATAGATTAGTCTAAAGTTTTAAAAGAAATATATAATGTAAGTAAATCCTATGAGTTGACAAAGTCATCTTGTTTCACTAACATGAATCACAAGGAAGACATAGTAATGGCAAAAAAAAAAAAAATATTAATCAATGTTCTATGACAAATATAGTACTAAAATTATAAAAATGGGAAGACAATTACTTATAAATAGACTCCTTTTCGTTGATGCTGTGGTTTATTGAATTAATGAATGGTATACATAAAAGTGGGAAAGAATAATGTTACCCAAATTCTTCTGATACACAGTTTTGGTTGAGACCTAGTGTTTATTTAATTAGAGAAGTAGAGAAAATTTTATCAATTAAACATAACATGAATAAAATAACATGAAAAGCCAAAATTTTATTCTTGTAAGATAAACTTTGATATACCTTTGATAGAGATGGTGGAAGAGAATTGAGAGAGAGAGAGAGTAAATAGGGTTGCAGGGGTTGAGCGAGTTTGTTTTTGACGATAAGATCGATCACGTGCAAAAATTTAGTAGGCTAAAAAAAGGTGCGAGTGAGAAATCCTGGGTAATATATTAGAAAAGTAAGGTGGTGTTTGGCAAATTAAAAGTGAATGTAAAATATGTAAGTTACTTTTTTTGCAAATGACTTTTACATCCACATTAGCATGCAAGTGAAATATAGTGTTTGTTTGAAAATTTAAATTATTATTGAAAGTGCAATGTGAAGATGACGTGGTAAAATAAGATTAATTAGAAAATATAATTAAAGTTATTTAATTAAAATTACCATTTATATTACTTTCATGTGACTTCACTACTTTTTTAGGGGAAATCAAAATTGTATTAAATCCTATGTGATAACTTTCTTGCATTTTACTTTCATAACCACTTGCATGCAAGCGAACACCTGAATTGGCAAACTAAAGTGACTTTCTCACTTTCATCAGTCACTTGCATGCAAACAAACACCTCCTAAATGTAAGTACGTCTTTTAGCATTTAATCCCAAATTAGAAATAGTCCAATGACAATAATAATCCCCCCACCCCCCAATTAATCCGAAATCCCTATTCTATTTGATTTCAATGGACTAAATAGTCTAGCCTAATACCCTTCCAAAAATTAAATCAAATACCCCAATATTTTATAATAAAGGATAAAGGGTTATTAACTGAAAACAACACCCAACCCAAATATGACCTTAATATTATTAGCCAGCACAGAATCATTATTAAAAATTAAAAGCTAATCTCATAGGACTATGATTGCCGCTTGTTCAAGTGAGATTCACAGCCTTTTCACACGCATAAAAAAAAGGAAAATAGAAAAGAAAAGAAAAAAGAATAAAAAAGTAATTAACATGCATTCAGGGACTACAACACAACAAATGAGCATTGTGTTAACACCAAGGTCAATTTCCGAGCAGAGGATATCCTTTGAGACCAAAATTGGGGAAGATGCACCTCTAAGAGACAAAATCAGGTTAATTAATGTTTAAACATCTCTTATATTTCTTTCTCCTTTGTCACGAACAAAAGAATCAACAAAAGATAAATTATTACTATGTAAACAAAAAAAATGTTGGAAATGAATCAATAAAACATAAATTATACTATGAAGTTTGGATGAAGAAGAAGTCTTTGGCGTCAAGAGATCTCAGTATGTCTGATTGGTGATATGCCATCCCTGGGATTTAGAAATGGATGTCGCGAGGGAAAATGGAGAAAGTGGATGAGGAGTACATTTAGGTTTTGAGGTGACAAGTTTAGATTAGGAACATGGGGGAAGCAGTTAGTTAGATTTTGAGATAGTTTGTGGAGATTTGAAAAGTTTCCCGATTTGGCCCTCATGAAAGCATTAAATTACTGTAACTTGTATGGAAATTTCTTGGGATTTTTTCAAATTGTGACACACAGGTGCAGAACACCAAAAGATTGAACCAAAAGGCTGCCTTGCTTTTTCTTACTAATAGTAATAGATTATTAAAACCAAAAAGGCTGCCTTGCCTTTTCTTACTAATAGTAATAGATTATTAAATCTTCATCTTTGGCTTCAATAGACCTTATTCCTTCTCCACATCCCTATCTACTTAATGACGTCCATCATCTCCATAATTTCTACTTGGGTACTTTGGATGGAGGTTCATGGTACTCCAAAGACGAGATAAAAAAACCAAGAGACCATGAGGATGTATGTAAATGATCTTTAAGCATGTCTCGTACGTGCTTTTTATGGATGAAGGTGGATCTCCTGCTTGAAATTTTTCTAAATGGGATGTATCATCAATTTATTTTTAGGCCACACGAATCAATATTCATCAAAAAAGGAGCACAAACACTGAGGTTGATGATGATGAAAAGCCAAAAAGAAAACGTTTATTTAAGTTTCTCAGTAGTCCTTGCTATCCTTGTTGAAAATGACCTTATGTCAAAGATATCACTCACTGGATGAATCCTGACCTTCCCTTCGTTTTGACAATCTTTTTTCCCCCTTGTGATCCTTGATCCTCTTGCTGCCAGTCCCAAACAGAACTCATCCTTGGTCAATCTGCAATTCCATCATTTTAAGCGAATTTGTCAACTCCTCCACATTATGAATATTTTTTTCTTGTCTAATATGGTTATGGGACTATAATCTTATATTGTTGAAAATGATTATGGAGCACATATTTCTTGTCTTCTCCAGATTTTCATATTTACGGGTGAAACCTCAAATGATTGAATTTCGTGGCTATATACTATTATCCTCTTCATGCCTAGCTTATAACTTCATTTCAGGTCAACTTGTTTGCGTGCTCTCTCCTATTTAACACACAACTTTGACAATAAGCTCATAATTGTCTCTATATCTGTGATATCGTATTTGTAGACAAAATTGACCGTGATGTGTAGTTGGATCATGCTTCTGTCTTCACATCCTAGTCCTTAGCATATTTTTCATCTAAACATTGAGAAAATAAATTCAAAATCTAATCTAAGATCTTGGATGATGTTGATGGTAAATACTTCAAAATTTTTATCATGAAAACATTCAATTCTTCATGCTTATATTTCTTTTCACTTCATACTAGATTGGGGTGTACAGGCAACCGTCAGTTGGATGCTTTCACAAAATTTTGGCAACGAAAATGTATCCATTGTGGCTGAAGAAGATGTCCAAACTCTATCTGAAAAAAATTCTGCAGGCTTGCTCGATTCCGTCGTCAGTCTTGTCAATGAGTGCCTCGCTGAAGCTCCCAAATACGGATTACAAGCTCCCCAAAAATCTCTTGGAAGTAGAGAGGTTCTTGATGCTATAAGCAGATGCAACTCCACTGGAGGTCCAAAGGGAAGATTTTGGGCTCTTGACCCTGTAGATGGTACATTAGGCTTTGTTCGTGGAGATCAATACGCTGTTGCTCTTGCCCTAATTGCGGATGGGCAAGTTATTCTTGGTGTTCTTGGATGCCCGAATTATCCAATGAAGAAGCAGTGGCTTAACTATCACCAGCGATATTATAGGCTCATGTCTAAGCTCTCGCCTCCTTCTCCTGGGTCTTGGGACAAAGGATGTGTGTTCTATGCTCAGAGAGGTAGTGGTCAGGCTTGGATGCAACCGCTGATTCATGATTATGGGAAGCTTGAAATGGAGAGCTCAGCAACTCTGATTAGGGTTTCGTCGATTGATGATCCGGCCTTATCGACGTTTTGTGAACCCGTTGAGAAGACCAATTCGAGCCATTCATTCACCGCTGGTTTGGCTGAAAGTGTTGGCATGAGGTAAGATTAATGTGCATGTTTCCTCCTTTATTTGCTTCTGAGATAATATTATTTTTATCCGAAGTATAAAATTAAAACTATATGGTCTGAGAGTTCTTTCCATCAAGAAACCCCAACATGAAACTATATGCACATTTGACACTATCTGGCGCAAGCTAGATAACAATCTAAAAAAAACCCATGAAGCCACAGCGGTCGGGAGTATACTTAGAGTGAAAGGCTCTTAATAGTGACACTTTTCCTTCCACTTATTTGAACCCTAGTAAGCTGGAAAAAGTTCAAACTGACATAAATAAGAGAAAAGAATAGATTAGCAACTCTAGAGGATCAACCACATTAAAGTTTTTAAAAACACCTACTTTAAAGTCTATCCTCTTTATGAAAATATATGAGATGCCGGAAATGTAGTTTAATCATTGTTACTGGATGCTATGCATGGATCTCATGGCCCCAATCAATTTTAGACACTGACATTATGCCATATTCCATAAATATGGACAAAAATTATATTCATAGGACACGACATGTATATCTTTGTGACACGTCTTGATACTTTTCATGGTATTTATTTAACTTGCGTAATAACACATCGGACATTAATTTTTATTACCTAGAAACCAAGAGAACATTCAAAGAATATAGTTGTAGGCTATGAAGCACGGACACGCATAACATGAAGCCGTGTCGTGTCGTGTCCGTGTCGGACACACGTGTCGAACACACATCCTATGTATTATTTAGGATTTGCCTCGTGTTGGCGTGCCGGATGGCCGTGTCGGATCCGTGTCCGTGCTACATAGGTTGTAGGATCTCAAACACTTGCAGAATAAAATTATTTGAAAGTTACATTGATTTGTTATATATAAATGTCAGATTCTAGTTATTGAATGAATAACATGCATCAATATGTGTAATGAAAAGGAATTATATTTAGATAAGCTATATTAAATACAATTTTTCTTTATTTTTCGAGTCACACACTATAATGGTCTTTCTGTCTGGAACTTGTTTCTTGATTGTACAACAAACCTAAATTTGCTTGAATAATTTATTGAAACTTGACATATCATGTGTATGAAATCAACTATATTATACAAATACATGTGTGCATATTCGTATAACACATTGATATACATATATACACATCTCATCTTTATTTGAATCTTTATATCTCACATTTGAGCAAACTTCAAAAGATGCATTGTTCTCATATGATTTCTATCGAAAACTCTCATGGTTTCTCGAATTGCAGGAAGCAGCCATTGCGAGTCTACAGCATGGTAAAGTACGCAGCCATAGCCCGCGGTGACGCAGAGATATTCATGAAGTTTGCACGGGCCGGCTACAAGGAGAAGATATGGGACCATGCTGCCGGTGTTGTCATCATACAAGAGGCTGGTGGGGTTGTCACTGATGCAAGAGGCCGCCCGTTGGATTTTTCAAGAGGCGTATACCTAGAAGGTCTCGATCGGGGCATAATAGCTTGCTCCGGTTCAGTACTACACGAGAAGATCATTGGTTCTGTAGATGCCAGCTGGGACTCATCAAATCTCTGATGTCTTCTGTAATCTTCAGACCTCGAGCTTGGTATGTAGTACAGGGAATTGTAAGTAAATTTCACAGAACTACCATGAATGCATGGGTTTTCAGAGGTTTTGTACAAAATTACCATAAATTATCACAAAGTTTTTAAAAATGCAAAAGTGCAAAAAAGCACCCCAAAAAAAGGAAACTATGAAGTGTTTGGGATGACAGGTTTAAATCATTTATATCTACATGATGTTAGTAAGGGTATATGAAAATATATAAAGAAGACAAGGGATTGTCCAAAATATGTCATGCACAGAGCACATGAAAAATTAGTCAAAAGTTTTCTGTGTATATATATTCCTTACATCATGCATATTTGCAAAGTACCCCAAAAATCTTAATCTTTGCTAAACTACCCTCCAAATCGTCAAATTTGGAAACAATGCCCGTGGCCCTAAATCAACCGATCATCGACTTAGTTGGGTATAATGAGTAGAAATTTTACTATGTTGTTGATACTTTTACATTGTAGTTACAAATTAATTAGCTTATCAAAGTTGGTGATTTGGGGCATTCTCTTCAAAAGTTGATTAGAGAATACTGAGGGTTGTTTTGCAAATACACATGATGTAAGGGATATATATACAAAAAAACCTAGTCTAAAACTGCTATCAAACATGGTAATTTTGCGAAAAAAGTTCATGACAATATTATTTATTTAAAGAAGTTTATGGTAGTGTTGTGCTAAACGCAAAAAAAAATCATGGTCAATTTTGTGAAATTTAATGTTTCTGTGGCGTTGACAATCGGTTATATTTTTGCTTTTTCGATGGTTCAAAAATTCTGCAGGAACTTGCAGAGCACTTCAGGGAGAAATCAAAAGGTTATATCGTATTTCTGGGAAGGACCTTTATACTTGAAAAATAAGATACAGATTAGTATAAATACCGTATCCAAGAAGAGAGAAATGGCCATAACGTGGGCATACTAATACAATTTTTTGTCGGAGCCGATATGTTCTTCAAGAAACTTGTCTATCTGAGAATGTATACACATCATTGTTATTGTTGCAAGTCTGATCAAATTATTGGTCTATTAAGTTTTGAATATAAATTTTACTAGTTTAGCTTGATTTGTTGATGATCAGTTTCTTTTGCAGTGTATCTATCTCGCATCTTGAGGTATCAAGAAATTTTAGAGCTTGTGTATTTATTGCATTCATTCAACTGTGTAGTATGTGTTAGTCTAAGGGATGTAGACTTAAAACTGAAATCAAACAAATTGTTGGATGACAAGTTTCCTAATCTGTTTTGGTAACATAATTCTTAATCTGTTTTAGTTATAGGTTATTAGGATTCCTAATCCGTTTTGTTTTTTGGTTTTAGAATACCTAGTCTGTTTTGGTTTTAGGTTTTCTATATATATAGAACGCCTTAGAAGAGATTAGACATTAGAAAACATGGTTTTGAGAGAATTCTTCAGAGAGATATCAGAAAAATTAGATCCTATTTGTAGGCATTGTAATCTTCTTCAATATTAATCAAAGAATTGTGTGGTGTGGCTCCTGAGGACGTAGGCACGATTGTCGAACCTCGTTAAATCTGGTGTGTTCTTTCTTGTTTACTTTCCTGCAAGTTTTTTATCTTTATTCGTTGTGATTTTTCCTACTTTCCTACTCTCAAATACAAGGTCCGGAAGGACAAGGGTCCGATTTGATTGTTTCGAATCCCCAATAACTGGTATCAGAGCTTCGTTCAGAAGGATTGTGAGAGAGTCATGACAGAGGAAAGCAAATCTAAGATCGAGAAGTTTGACAGTTCATACTTCGCCTACTGAAAGTCGCAGATAGAGGACTATCTGTACCAGAATAACTTATATCGCCCGTTGATGGGCAATGCTAAGGGAAAGAAGAAAGAAGAGTCAGACGAGAATTGAGGGATACTGGATAGGAAGACTCTAGGGCAAATCCGATTGTCCCTCGCCAAGACAGTCGCACACAACATATTGAAAGAGAAGACGACGGTGGGGCTTATGGAAGCGCTCGTAAAGATGTACGAGCAACCGTCTGCCGCAAACAAGGTGCATCTCGTCAAGACACTCTTCAATCTCAAGATGGCAGGGGGGGTGATTAGGGTCTTATGCTAATCTAATCTGATTTTATGCTAATTAAAACTAATTAATAAGTTATCCTAGCAAGTATGAAATACAACAAGATATGTGAGCTAGGATAAGCAATATGAACAATGAGATATATCCTATATGATAAAAATGTATGCAAGGATATATAAACTAACACAAGGGTGAAATAAACATAAACAAGATAAGAGTGATAGTGTAAATAAACAATACAAACACACAATATGATCACGGAGTTCAGACCTTCCATCCTACGTCTCCGCTCCCCACTCCCAGGGAGAAATCTACTATCACAACCGGGTTTTCTACGCTCACCCGAATAACGTTTATACCTCACAATGTTGGTTTTCAACGTTCACCGATCAACGTTCACAATCACTCATAATGTCAATTTTCAACGCTCACCGATCAACGTTCACTCCTCACACTCGGTTTTCTAGCTCACCGAAAACTTTACAACACTAACAGATGTTTTGTTCTCTAATACAAGGCGAGAACTCAATTAAGCATAACTCAATGTTACAATCTCTCACAACCCTAATATACTATGTATGTAAATACTAAAAGCTCAATGTGAGTGTGTGTAACAAAGAGATTAATCAAATCTTAAACTCAATATAAAACCAGCTTTAACAAAATGATAATCAAACAAATAGATATAAAGCTTGAAATAGAATTTAGAAAACTTCTCAATAGATCAAGAGGTAGAGGAAGAATAGTTGGATGCTCAAACACCAATGGTTGATCTCCTCAAGCTCTTGTGAAATTGATTTCACAAAACAAACTCTCAATTTGCTTAAAAGCTTTTTAGACAAAACTTAAACCAAACATAAACCCTTGTTAATACTTGTTTAAAACACTCTCATTGTTAGTGGGAGAGTTGAATGCAATGGGTATTTATACCCACTCAAAACTTCAGCAAAACCCCCACAAAACTGACCAAAAAGCCCACAGAAAAACACAACTGGAACTAGCCATTGGAGTGCAAGGTCAGATCGGCGGTCGACCGCGAGCAGGAAAAAGGCAAGGGTTGGGCTCTGGACAACAGACGGTCGACCGTGGTGATCGACCGCAAAACTCTCTGGACTGCATACGGTCGACTGTCACGGTCAACCGTGAGCCACAAAAGAACATACCGAGTTTCTGAACTCAAGGCGGTCGACCGTGGCAGTCGACCGCAAACTGACATATGAAATAGACAGGTTTGAAACAGTTTTCTGATTTTAAAATATTGTTTAAAAATATCAAACAAATTCCAAAAAATATAAAACTTTAGGAAATGATTGTAAAGATGATAATACATGAAAACCTAAAAATTGATATTTTGATATTTTGACTTAAACACCATTTTGAAACCTTATGAAATGATTGTATAGACTTGATAAAAGATATAAAATATTATTATGAAGTCTATAACCTAGAAATACAATATTTTCATAAATATGCATATTTTGCAAACTTTTCAAAAACAATAAATATGATTTCATGAACTAAATAAGGTTGATATTGATGAAATCATATATATGTATGTAAGTATGAAACAGGAAATGTATTTTCAATTGTATTCAATTGTTTCATATAAAAACTTGAAAACTATCAAACCAAAAGATATATGTATATATGTATATGTATATATATATATATATATATA
>BQKN01061947.1:46816-75564 GCA_022839385.1 Asparagus kiusianus
TATATTTCGCTCATACATACATAAAAAAAAAAAAAAAAAAAAAAATATATATATATATATATATACTGAGAATAGTGTTCCTAAGGTGACACCTTAGATAATCATCTAAGGACGCTGCCTAAAATCACATGATTAAGCTACATTGTAGATGATCCGTTCTGTTGAACTTGATCTACATATTCTAAATTCGTAAGACACCAAGTTTGGGGTGAACCCATCGTCATTTGACCCTCCGTCGAGCCATGTGAAAAGTTCTATTCATTCGAAACCGTTAAAATTGATACGAGTGATTTTAGGATATATATAAATCATGTGATTTTAGGTCACGCCCTTAGATGATTATCTAAGATGGAATGTACGTGCACTGCACGTGGTCAGATAATTTAGTTATTTACTTTAAGTTTATTTATTTATTACAACATGGTTGTAAAAAAAACTTTATAATTATCATAATATATTAAATTATTAACTTTTTTTAGATATTTCCATGTGTGACTTTAATATTTTGTCTTCTAGAGAAATAGTTACGCTTAAAGCCTTAAAATATTAATAATTTAACATTGATTAGTAATTTGAATGTATAATTTCCAAATATTAATGATGTAAGGGACCAATACTAAAAAAACTATTATTATTAATGAAAAATAAATTCTTGAATTCATCAAAGAAAAATAGTAGGTTTTATCTAGTCATTAAGAATTTTGTTCAGTTATAAAAAATCACTTTTACATGTTGTTTACTTCCGTTGTTGTTTATCCGGCGCCCGAGTATTGTAGACATTTAAGAATTTTTTTCTAGAATTTTCTAATAAAATGTGCAAATTCAATCAATAAAGAAAATATAAATTATGTGATCAATTCCAAAATATTACGTTGTACTCTTTTTACATCTTCCCAATGACTAATTGATTTGTCAAAATGATTACTCTCTAGTTTTAGAAATTATAAAATATAGTCTGGGAATGATTATATATATTATGCATTCATATTGATTGCATTTTAACAAAATAATTCATATCTATCCAATGACAAACAACATACAAAGTTTTAGCTTAAGGAGTTAGAAGAAGACAATATGTACAACAATATTCATATCCAACATATGAGCTTCATAAACTTATAGAAGGCGAGTAATATAAAATGACAACTTAATTTATTTTGTCAAATAATTTATTATAAATTATGAAAGATAAGGGGAATTAGAAGGATCACATACCCATCCCAAATAAATATTAAATTCTCTTAGAGATTCTTATAGCAAAAAGATGTTTAGAGTTGATGCGTAGGATAAATTTAAAGACAAATAACCCAAACCAGTTCATTAAGTCATAGACTTGCTATAAACTCCACTCGTACAAAATTAAAATCACATGTGCCTTAAGTTTTGTTTTTGTTTAAGGTTTAATTTTAAAAAACTCTCCCTCAACTATCGGAGGCATGTCAACCCACTCCGCCCCCTCTCCTCCCCCTCTTCCCTCCCTTGCCCCCTCCCCCTACTATTTTAAACTGAGTAAATCTCCGTCAAATTTTGTGTATTTTATAACTAATCTATCTCAGCTAAAAAAATTTGCTTTAATCCATGTAAACTTTTCTCACTTAAACTTAACCTCTCAAAACTAATATCATTATGTCTTATCTATTATGTAACAAGTACCTGACTTGGAAAGACCAAAATACCCATCAACCATAAAAGAATTACCTTGGTTTTTATCAGATGAAAGAAAAAGATGTGATATAGAGGGAAAAAGAATTGTAAATTGGTTATAGTCCTTTTATTATCAGTTTAGGGTCCCTTTTTTTTATTAAAATTGCTTTCTTCATGATGATATTTTGTCCAAATCACATATTAAAGTAACTACGTTAAGGTGGTTTGTTGATAGAAGTGTAAAAAAATAGGGAAGTTATTATGAGACACGCTATAGTTGAGAGGTGTTTTCTAACATTGCACTGAAGTTGAGAGGGGTTATTTACAACATTCCCCAGAATAAGGGGGTTTTGTCAAATTAAATTAGTTGAGTGGGTTTCTAAGACAATCCCCATAGTTGAGAGAGTTTTTTAAAAATTAACTCTTCTTTTAAATATGACTTATTTATAATTTTTCTATCAAAACTTTAATAATTTAATATTAGTTCCTAAAATTAAGAGCAATTTTAAAATTTTGAGGGAATAACATAGAATTATTAGACATTTAAAGTTAAGGAACTAATATCAAAATAACATTTACATATTTTCTCTTACATGCATTGTATTAAATATCGGTGGATATATTGCTATATCAGCTAATATATCAAGTTAAAGATTTTATCTTGAGAATATTTTATACTGTTTTCTTTTATTTGGAAAATTTTTTAATATCAACTGCTATTGAAAATATAGTCGAAATATACCTTTGAAGATATCGAGAAAATCGTGACATTTTTAATTTGATTGTGGGCTCGACTTTGGATTGTGTTTGGGAAACAAAATCGGAGCCCACAAACACACAAATGCCACAATTCTTCTCCTAAATCTCTCCACTCATGGATCTCTCAAATCTTAAACATATATCTTGATGCAAATTTTTATGTTTAAAATTCATTAATATGTTAGATTACATATTATAATGTCATGTTATGTATGCATATTATCTCATATGACACCCAGTATTATGTACATATCCCTGATTTTTGTAATCCGATATCGTGGATTTTATTTGTTCAATATTTATCCGATGTCCAACACATTGTAGTAGTCCTTCGAAAGCCTCTTCTGAAGTTTTCTAAACGAAGTATGTTATTTTAGGAAATAATTCAAAATCTTAAGACTCAATCAATATATGATGCTTTAATTTTTTCACATCTCCTTTACTATATAAATATAAGCTATGCATGTGGCCTCATATTGTACGATGAATACTATTTATTAATGGGATCATATACTATGATAACAAATGTTTCAAATCTTTTATATGCTTAACTGAACTTATATGCCTTATAATTTACCAAAATTATACTTATATACCTCCACTTGTGTAAAACCCCGTAATTCTGAATGATTGTGAAATATAATAATAAAAATGTTATATCATAATAAATAATGTTTATTGATATTTGAGTATTCTAGGAATTGATTTGAGATCAATTCGATACATATATATGAATATATGAGTGTAAATGCACAAAACATGCACGAGAAAAATCTGGGGAAAATGACCAGTTAAGAGTTTATAGATTTTACACTATGATGTACTTAGAATCTGGAAAAACTCAAAAGACCAAAATTGTAGGTCTTTTCAATATATTTCCATCAAATCTTTAATCACCTCATTCTGAGATCGGATGAGAAAGTTATGGCCAAAATACCGAAGGTCATTTTCCTAGTCAGATTAGGATTCCTGGTTCGGGTCAAACGGGTTTAGTTCGGGTTTGCATATATATAATCATGTGTTTTCATAAAAATTTATATCCTTACATCAGAGTTTCAAACCCTAGCAGCCCCTCTTCCTCTCTCTAAATCCCTAGCCCTAAAGTTGAGAATTTTGAGAGCTTTGTGAAGCAAATATCAACACGAGGGCGAGATCATCAACGTGTAGCAAGGGGAAAACGGCTTGGTTGCACTTCTTTTTAGTTGCTGGTTATTTTAAAGACTTAGAACAACGTCTAAGGTAAGATTATCTTCACTCAAACCCTTCCCCATAGTTAAATAACTAGTTAGATGTTTAATATGATGTTGAATATGTGTTTTCATGCTTGAATCTTAACATGATGTGATAAAATTTAAATTTTTGATGTTAAAACATAAACCAATGCCAGATTAGTAATTTTTTTTTGCTGTTTATGATAGTATCATGATCATGATCATTAGGGTTTATCATAATTTCATTTATATATGAGAAATTTAAGTGATGTACTAAATAAATATTTTTTGCAGAAAACTGTAGCAATTGTATCATGTTTAACTGAGATTTCAAAATAGAAAATAAACTCCAAATTTAACCAAACCAGTTCCAAATGAAAGATATATGTATCTAGTTTCTAAAACAGAAGACAAATCTTAAAAATCATTTGTATAGAGAAAGATATGATCTTTTTACTAATAACATGTCCTGTAGAAAAATGGCTGCACATATATAATGTTTAACTAAAGATTTGGGATAACAAATGAACTCCAAACTGAACCAAACTTATGTCATCTGAAATATGTGTGAATCTAATTTTCAAAACAGAAAACCATTTATAAAAATAGTTTTCCTAGAGAAAGATATGCTTGTTTTATTAACAGATGTCACGTCTATTTTTCCTGCTCGTTTTGTGGAGCTGTGATGCGCCGTTTTGAGGTGCGTTCGCGGAGTTTTGAGCCGCTTGATGTTATACGTATAGTCATGAATATGTTATGTTATACATTTAAGAATCCTAAGGGGATTATGATAAATTTTGATTTGATCATATTTGAATTAGATATAGTTCATATACATGTTGGATGTCGTTGATGAGCACAGCTTAGTACTATATGAGATAGTACGTCGACACACCAGATATACACGGTTTATACATGAGGTAACTATCATTGATGAGCATAGCTCAGTATTATATGGGATAGTGCATCGACATACCAGAGGTATAAAGATTTATATGAGGTGGATATCGTTGATGAGCTCAGTTCAGTACTACATGAGCTAGTGCGTCGATATTCCACATGTACATGCCATTGAGTCGGATTTTAGAAGGCTTGATCTAGCCGTCCGTTCCGCACTAGGGTGTGATAAGGCTCGTGAGCTGTATTTCTAGGATGCCTATTTGGTAGTCCGTCCCGCACTCATGTTATGCACTGAGATCGTGATGAGACTAATGAGCCGTGTTCACAGTTCAGGATACCTATAGGGTAGTCCGTCGTACTGAGACAATTACTTGATAGCCTAAGTATGACAGATGTCGATTGTAAATACGACCTATCAGTGAACTATATAACTGAGATACATTACTTTTAAAACTATACAACATCATGTGTTGGTATTTTATTCTATCTCTCTAGTGATTGTGGAATATATTATAAATACGATGTGTTGATATTTTATTTCTTTTACTATCTTTTTTTTTCTTAGTTGGGATCAATGATTAGAGATTCACAATTTGAGACATATGGTATATACATGAGGGTTTCCTTGTTTGGATTATTTCGCTCGACGTACCAGTCTCGTGTTATGGATCTCTAATTATTGATTTCAATAGATTGTTTATTCTTATTTCGGTATTAATGTTTAGATGTTTATGATTCGGGACATATGGTATATACATGAGGGTTTCCTTATTTGGATTATTTCGCTCGACGTACTACGTATCGTTTTGTAGGTGTCTGAATATTAATTCTGCTAGATATGGGGAAAATAATATAGGTAGACTATACTTAATAGATAGAGCCTCCACTCCATCCTAGCAGCCCTTCCCCTGGAGGCGGATGGAGGTAATCTTGCTGTAGTGCTCTGACGCTCTTGTTGTTGTTTCTTTTTCTTTTAAAAATACCCTTTTAGGTAGCTCGGAGTTTTGGAGAGCCGCAGGATGATGGAGTTCTTGCATAGTCGCCGTCTCGAGAGATTTATTAGAGGCTCCACTGTAGTTTTAAATTTTATTCAGACTTAGAGTTTAGTTTCATTTTGTAAAGGTAATGTGCATTAGTTCGACTTTCCGTTTTGATTCATGTTGAGACATCGTATGTTATTTCAGACTCCATATGTATTTCAGTTTATTTTTAGTTGAGACATAACCTTTATTTATGAGATATCATCCTCTTTATCATGTCTATTATTATTGTTCTACTTCTTTGCCTGTTTTGTACCTACGCTTTTATTTGATCCCACTAGAGGATATTACTGTGATTGGTGAAACTTGTTGTTACACAGTGTGGGTGCATGATAGGTTTAACATCTCTGGGTTCACCTTGGACTGTAGCCATGTGTGAAAACAGGGGCGTCACAACTTGTATCTTGCTACACTTTTTTTAATTTAAGATAGTGTATCTTGCTGCACTTACATATCCTAATGTTTTCTAAAATTTTATGCTTGTACCTTCTGTACTTTCACTTAAACATAATAATACTCTTTGTAATTTTCCTATATGAGTATCATAATATAATTTCAGGATAATTCTATGTTTTTTATTCTTTCCATAAATACTTTATTAATATGCAATTATAGATTAATGTATTATTATACATTACTAATAGTTAATATGATGTAAAGTTTTACAATAACGTTGGAAGTTTTAGGGACCAAATTATACAAATTTATTGTGACATATAATATAACTAGTGTGCACCCCGTGCAAAGCACGACCTCCATTTTTTTATTTTCGCTATAGTAATTATGTATTTAAATACAGTTTTTGTTAGTGCCATAACAATATTTTTAAATACTACAGTATCCCGTCTGAGCTATAGTACTAATGCTACAGTAATGTTTTTAAATGCTATAGCTTCTGTCTGTGCTATAGTAATGATGCTACATTAATAATTTATTATAGCATGAATAGTGAATTTTGGATCCTCCTATTTGTGCTGCAGTAACAATGCTATAATATTTTTACTATAGCATTGCTGTAGCATGAATAGTGAATCTTAGATCCTCCCATTATTATAGAGGAATAAATTAATTAACAACGATAATTAATTTAGTTTAGTTAGTATTAGAATGTCATATCAAAAAAGAATAGGGGTAATATAATCATTGGAAAGTTTTTTCACAACTCCCTCTTTTAAAGGGAGTATGATATATATATATACCCGAATTTTCTCTTCTTCTTTATCTCTCAAGTTGCAGCAGCCTTTTTCCTCCCTCTAAAACCTTAATCTTTCAAACTCTTGATTTTGGAGAAGATTCATGAAGCAGACTCATAGAGGAAGGTAAGATCTACGACTTTGGTGAAGGAAGATCGAGTTTCTTCCACGATTGAGAGATCAAAACGAAATCTCAAGGCAAGTTCATCTCTTCCCAAACCCTTTCGCCTTAGAGTTTTGTTTTAGGATGAACTAAACCCTAATTTTATGAATAGAACTTCATATCCAAATACTAACAAAAAAAGACATGTTTTTGATGCCTAGAAATATAATTATTTGCTAATTTACGAATTTATTAGGATTTAGATGAAATAACCCTAGGGGGTGAATAGGGTATATGCTAATTTATTCCGATATTAGTGCCAAAATAAAACTTATTAACAATTATATCCTAGCAAGTATGCTATTTAACAAATTATATGCAAGCATATGTAATTAAAACAAGGGTGATATAAACATGAGACTATAGCGATATAGAATGTAATAAACAATGAACACAAATAATATGCCAAGTCAAACACAAACACACAATATGATCACGGAGTTCGGTCACCCTTGACCCACGTCTCCGCTCCTCATTGTGACGTCTCTGTTTTCACACATGGTTGTAGTACAAGGTGAACCCAGAGATATCAAACCTGCCTTGCACCCACATTGTACAATAACACGTTTCGCCAATCACGGTAATATCCTCTAGTGGAATCAAATAGAAGTACAGATACAAAATATGCAAAATAAAAGAATAAAGGTAATAGACATGATACAGAAAATATATAGACATGATACAGAAAATATATCTCATAAATAAAAAGAATCATGTCTTAACTATAATATATCTGATAACTAAAATAATAAGAATGTTAACATGAATCAACTAGAATAGTACTAAGGTACACTGCCTTTACAAAAAATGAGAATGAAACTCTAATATCTGAATAAAATATAAAATCTACTGTGGAGCCTCTAAAAAAACTCATGTAACAGTGACTATGCAAGAACTCTGTCATCCTGCGACTCTCTGAACCTCTATACTTCCTGAAAGAAGAGAAAACAAAAAGAAGCACATAAAGAGCGTCAGAGCACTACAACAAGATCACATCCATCTACCCCTAGGGAAAAAGCTACTAGATGGAGTGAAGGCTCTATCTATAAGCATAGTCTATCTAGATTATTTTCCCTGTATCTAGTAGAATTCATATTTAGACACCTATAATGTGAGACGTAGTACGTCGAGCGAAATAATTCAAACAAGAAAACCTTCATGTATATACCACATGTCTTAAATTATAGATATCTAAATATTAACACTGGACAATATATAAACAATCTAAATGAAATCAATAACTAGAAATCCACAACACGAGACTGGTACGTCGAGCAAAATAATCCAAACAAGGAAACCCTCATGTATATACCATATATCTCAAATTATGAATCGCTAATCATTTATCCCAACTAAGAAGTAAAGAAAACACTAAAGAAATATAAAAACATCATTACATCGTATTTATGATATCTTCCGTAATCACTGGGGAGATAAAATAAATACCAACATATACCCCCGTATACTTTCAAGAACAGAGTATCTCAGTCATATATCTCAAAGATGGACTGTATTCATATCTGGCATCCGCCCAAGTCTTAGGATATCAAACAAAATCTAAATATAACAGACTATCCTGTATGTATCATAAAAAAGATGTACACGGCTCAATAGTCTCATTGTGATCTCAGCACGTAGCCTGAGTGCGGGACGACCTACCTTATAGGTATCCAAATAGATGGCTCACAAGCCTCATAAATAAACGACTCATAAGCCTGATTGAACCCTCGTGCGGACGGACTATTATACAAATCATCCAAACCCGACTTAATGGCCTGTACATATAGAATATCGACGTACTACCTCATGTAGCACTGAACTGAGCTTATCAACGATATCCATTTCATGTATAATTTGTGTATATTGGTATATCGACGCACTATCCCATATAGTGTTGAGCTGTGCTCATCAACGATATCCAGCTCGTGTATAACAACTTCTAATTTTGACATAAATAACCCAACTCTTGTCAAAATCCCCTTTGGGTTATATGTGTGTGCAATAATACTGTACTTATATATTTGTGAATTTACATATAGGGAAGTGCTGCTCAAACCCCGCAAACCCATCTCAGCCAAAAACAAAAATAAAACTCAAGAAATCAGCCTTAGTAGTCGACTGCTAGACTGAGTAGTCGACTACTCTGAGTTCATCCAGAATTTGGAAAATCTAACTAAGTGTGAGTAGTTGACTACTGTACACATTAGTCGACTGCTCTTCTATGAGAAAGTTTCTGTATAATAAATTTTGAGATAGAGTAGCCGATTACTCATCTTAGTAGTCGACTACTCTACATGCAACTGCAAATTGATATGCGTAAATAGGAAATTAACTAAACAACTTGCACTTATGTAATCTCAAATAGTATTTTCATGATTTGCCTATATTAAACAGAGATTATCTTGATCATAAACATAGAATTATCTTGGTTCGATTAAGGTTAACACCTTCATTAATAAACCTCTTCAATTAATTACATATAAGCAACATGATTATGAAAACATGATGAAAACTACACATGACAGAGTTATATTTCATTTTAAACAAAGCCTAGATATCACAACCGTAGGTTTTAGTATGATAATATACAAGGAAAACTCAATTAATTATCAAATTAGGGTTTTGCACATAAGTTAAACTTAATTAACAGGTTAAAAACGAGAATAAAATTAAACCTAATGATTATGTTCATATTTCTAATGTTAATAACAAGAAAAACATCAGATCTAACATAGGTTACAGATCTATTATCAAAAACCTATCTTTTATCACATCAAAAGGAGAATTAAGCATATAAACTTGGATTTAACACTTTAAATCATAAAATTACTAAGGGTGCAAGAGTGGATGAAGATGATCTTGCCTTAGAGCACTGCTGGGCTCCTCAACCACGTGTATGCAAGATCCCCCTTCAACCATGATCTCAAACTCTGCCTTTCTCTCAATAAATGCCTCAAAACTCTCCCAAAAACTCACAAACTAGGGTTTAGGGTTTGAGGAGGAAGGTGGCTGATGATCTCACAAATTTTCTCTCTGAAAATAGGGTTTAAACGTGTATGAAAAGATATATAACAACCTGGGTTCGAATATAAACCAAATCCAACCCAAAATCTGAAAGAAAAACTAAAAACAGCCCCGATAGTCGACTAGTACTCAGAGTAGTCGACTACTAAGCTGCTTAGTCGACTACTCTGAGTAGTAGTCGACTACTAACATGCCAGAAACAGGTTTGTGCATGTTTTCGTGCATGTTTTCCATCTATACTCACATATATACATCGGATTCATCTCAAATTAATCCCTAGCATACTCAAATATCAAAATATGTTATTTATAACAATATAACATATTTAATACTATTTGTCACAATTTATTTAAACTTTTGGGGTTTTACACTCACTCTCGAGGAGAATCTTCACTATCTCAACTGGTTTTCAACGTTAACAAAAAACGTTTACAACTCACACAATCGGTTTTCTAGCTTACCAAAAACTCTTACAACTCTCACACTTGTAACTACACAACACACCCTTTAAGTGTTGGCTTATCTCATGTCGTCTTCCTCAAGTGCTCGGATTTACCACCTCTCCTAGACTTTATTATTGACGCCGCTCCTATTGGAATCGACCCAGTCTCTCACCACACACTTCTCTCGGTGTCCTTGTGTATTACAATGTGATCTCATAAATTAAGCATAAAGAAAAGTGTTTGTTCTCTAAACAAGATGAGAACTCATTTAAGCTTACTCTCAATATTATAACTCCCACAACTCAAATATATAATATATGAAAATACTAAAAGCTCAAGTGAGTTGTGTGTGTAAATAATGAGTATAATAAAATGCAAACTCAATATAAAAACTAGCTTAATGAAATTGATAATCAACAAATAAATATATAAAGCTAGAACTGAGTTAGCAAAAATTTATCTGCTGCAAGAGTGATGGAGATGAGAAATTGAAGCCCAAACAAGAATGAATAATCTCCTCTTCCTCTAGTGAAAACTTCTTCACAAAACAAACTTGAAAACTCTTGTAAACTCTTAAACAAACTTGCCCAAAACTTTATTAAAACTTTTCTTTTATTGTAGGAGTGTTTAAGGCAAAGGGGGTATATATAGGTTCCAAGAACCAAGTCCAAGAAACCAGCAAAAATCAACAAAAACCACACAATAATAAAAATCTCAAAACTAGTCATTACTGTACAACGACTCTATTGTAAGTCGACTTATGACAGGTATGAGTCGACTTATATAGCATAATTTGACTTATTATATTATAAGTCGACTCAACAGATTAACACCACCATCTGCACAACACTTTATAAGTCGACTTGGTACTGTAGTAAGTCGACTTAAAACATGCACATTGCCTGAAATGAACAGTAAATATCAACTTTAAAACCTCTTTAAAAATATCAAATAAATTCCAAAAAAATGTAAAACTTGGGAAAATATTTATAAACATAAAAATGAACATGTAACAAAAAGAATTTTTCAAATTATATTTCTCATTTGTGAAAACTCTTTATTTTGCAAAATAGTCCAAAACACGAAATTTCAACAACACATGATTTTGACACAATGTTTTCAAACAAGTTTGAAACTTATTTTAAGTGGATTAATAGAATTTATAAAAGACGTAAAATAGTATAATCAAGTCTATCCATAGATACATTATTTTGTTAACTTACAAAAGTATGAAAACGAAAGACATGATTTCATTGATTTGAATATGTTAAAGCTTGATTTTAATGAAATTATTTCAAGCACGTATAAACATGAAACAAATATGTGTGTATATAACTATATCCATTTATTTTATATTTATGTGGCTATTTCATATTTATGTGGCTAAAACTTGAAAGCAAATAAAATGAAAACGATGTGTGTGTATAATATTGAGCTTGAAATATTTACACACAAGTATAAACTCCTAAAAACTAAAATACTATACCCAAGCTAATGATCTCTCACTGAAGCTTGATCTTGATTGCGGATGAAGCTTGATCTTGAATCTTTGACTTGAATGCATTAGCTTCATTCCGGTATTCCTTTCAACCTCCAATGAATATGATCGTGTAGGCGCAAGTACATCCAACCTCCAATGGATGATCTTTGTGTAGAATACCTAACAATCAAATGCAAATACTTGACAAACATTGTTAGAAATTATTTGTTAATCATTAAAACTAGATTAGATAGTAGGCTCATAAAAATGAGACCTAACTTTAGAGCCCTAATTAATCAAGTTAAAATCTGATTGGTGATGTTTATGAAATTTTTTAAACCCAAATTCATGTTTTTATTGATGAACACTTGTTTGGCCGAGCCCCATAAAATTTTGATGCAAAATTTAAATCGTGATTTAACACCCCATGTTGAAATTTTACAAATTTATTAGAAAATCGATTAACTTCATGAAAATTATCAGCTTTGTTCTAGCGCTTGGGTCGGTCGACTGACCACATTGATCAGTCGACAGATCAGGTTACAAACCCTATGTTTTCTCTCTGGTCGGTCGACCGATTTAGGGAACCAGTCGACCAATCAAGACTGTTTTGTTTTGCATGTTGTGCACATCGTCGCCCAGCCGACTGATACGATATAAGTCGACTGATCTGAAGCTGTTTGCAAATTTTGATCTTCCACGCACGTTTGGTCATGAACATGAAGTTAGGGCCCGCACGTCGATACATGTGCATGGCCATGTTAGTGTACATGTTGGGGTTTAGGTACGCATGGATCCTCGGGAGTATGTGGCTATGTGTTGAGCTCGTTGCGACGTAAGGGGCGATAAATAACGAGTTGCATAAGTCAGCGTCAAATGATTGCATATATGGATGGCCGAGATAGGTTGTGAGCCGCACGAGATTGTGATGAACCGCGGGATACTGCGAGTACCTATGCTCCGCATATACTTCTACATAGATGTTCGAGTTCGGTTGTGAGCCGCATGGTACTACGCTGAGCCATAAGATACTATGATCACCGAGACTCACATCTCTTTTGTTTGTATTGTGTTTCGAATTAGGCTGATATGCCTATACTCCGCTTGATGTCCGAGTTAGGTAGTAAGCCACATGGTATTGCGACGAGCCACAGTATATTGTGGGCACCTAAACTCCACACCATTTTCAATAAAGAGGATTACACAAGATTGTGTATTTGTTCCCGTATCATCTACCCCGAGGATTGTGCATAATACTGTGTTTAGACATGTACGATGTGTCCTTGACGAGGTTTTCACAGGATTGTATTTTTGTTTCCGTACCACCTACCCCAGGGTAGTGTGAGATGCTATGATACGACATATACGACGTATTATGGATGAGGTGTTAGTGATGTATTTTCTGTTATGATGTTCCCATTCGCTAGAAATATAATATATAAATAAAGCACTGATGAGTGCGTTTCATCAAACAAGGCCCCAATCAGCTTAGTGGCCCAAACCCAACAGGGGTCTCGACCCCGCCGACTCATTAAATCGACATTCTTTCATCCCAACACGAAAGGCAGGATCAGCTGACCCTATCGTCGAAGATGACCCACCAAGGGCACTCGACCATTTACTCGGCGACTCATGGAGATGCTTGATGAACATTCCCTATCGACTAGATTAAGGAATAACCTCTGCCTTAAGTCTCTTCCCCTGAGCACATCTCAGCATCCCAGTCCACCCCGGACAAGCCTTATCTTGATTCTAACCTGAAGGTCTTCATGACTTGTCAGCTGCCCACGTGCCTTCTGCCACGCTCTCAACCACTTTTCGAAAAATACAAAGACACCCTCTCTCATACCGAAGTGACTTCCCCTCCAGTCCCCAGCCGACACCTGTAAAGCAAGGATGACTCAGCCTGCCAGCATTCCTTCTACCACACTCTCATTCACTTCCTGAAAAATGTGGAGACACCCTCTTCCATACCAAAGTGATTTCCCCTCGAGTCACTAGCCGACACCTGTAAAGCGATGGGTGACTCGGCTCTTAGCCCACACTTTGCCACCGCCTCCCTATGATTGGCTGGAAGTGACCCATTATCCCATCATCGTGATATATATAGGTAGACTTCTAACCTCAAAGGGGTCTCTCTCTCTCTCTCTCTCTCTCTCTCTCTCTCTCTCTCTCTCTCTAAAAGGGCTGCCTATCTCTCTCTAAAAAGAGAACAATAGGAGAATTCTCTAAAAAGGGGAAAAAGCGTACACAGTTCTTTATATACACAGAGGAGCTCATACAGATCCTCTATAATAACACATTGCCACCTCAAGAACCACCTCGGTTCTTGACCTTCCCCTTCTCCACTCAAGTTTCACTAACTTGACCGTCGGAGGAACCACGGGGGAACCGATTCCGGCCCTCTCACGGGTTCTTCTTGTCTGTGCAGCATGGACTTTAGCCTCCAATTCAAGAACTAGGCATAAAGTCGGAGAAGGAGGCGGCCCCTTCATCAATATCCTCTACCTCGTCCCAGCGAGGACTCAAGAGGAACCGATCCCTCCCCGGATCCGCACCTATCCTCTTCTGGATATGATTGACTGTTTGATCCTAGCCATTAATATTTTCCTTTGTTGATGATCTATTTATAGGTTTTTAAGTTGATATTTAGTGATCCACAATTTGAGATACATGGTATATATATGAGGGTTTCCTTATTTGGATTATTCGCTCGATGTACTCATCTCGTGTTGTGAGTTTCTAAATCTTAACTTCACTTAGTACATGGTAAATGATATAGGTAGATTATGCATATTATAGATAGAGCCTCCATTATATGTGTTAGCCCTTCCCCTGGGGGCAGACGGAGATGTTCTTGCTAGCGTTCTGACGCTGTTGTATTCACTTCTTTTCATGTAACAGGTCAGAGTTTCGGAGAGCTATAGGTTGACGGGAATTCAACATAGTCACTGTCATTCATAGGTAGCTAGTTGGTGCTCCACAGTGGACTATTTATGATTTTAGTTTTCTTTTAGAGATGTATTTTATTTTGGAGGTTGGGTGCCTTAGTACTGTATCAGTTGACTCTTGTACTTAGAGATATATTACTCTTGTTTCAGTTTATTAGATGTACTTTCTTTTCTTCTGTTGGAACATAATCATAGTTGTTATTGAATATTTCTTCTCTACATTGTGTTCCTTGTATTGTCATCTTGGTTATATCTGCTTGTACCCTCACTTCTTTATATTTAACATCTGCTAGAGTGATATTAATGTAATGGTGAAACATGTTTATGCACAATGTTTAGTGCATGGCTGGTTTGATATCTTTAAGTTCACATTGGATTGTAGCCATGTGAGAAAACAGGGACGTCACACTTATATAGTTTATCATGAGTAGTCTGAGATAAGTTTAAGGGCATTTCTCTAAACTTACAACTTTAGAGAAGCTTTTTCCAACTCTGCTCAAAGTTTAGGGGGTCTTGGATTAAACAGGGGCGTCACACTTACATAGTTTATCATGAGTAGTTTGAGATAAGTTTAAGGCCGTTTCTCTAAACTTACAAGTTCAGAGAAGCTTTTTCCAACTCAGCTCAAAGTTCAGGGAGTCTTAGATTAAACTCCCCATTAGTATAAGCTTTTTACAAAGTTCAGGGGGTTTTGTGAAATTTACTCATGTTAAACTGCCCCCTTCTCTTCCCGCCAACCTTCCCTAAATTCATAAATGAATCGCCTCCTCTTCCTCCGCCATTACCACCCTCCCTCCAAAATTACCGAAATACCCTCAAACCCCATCCTCCATTACGCCTCTCTCCTCCAAACGCTAACCAAAACCCCAACGCCCTCCTCCTTTTATCTTGGCATCGCCGTCCACTCCCAAATCCTCAAACTCGGCCTCGACTCTGACCGCTTCGTCTCCAACACCCTCCTCTCCTTCTACTCCTCTCTCTCCCCCGACCTCTCCCTCGCTCGCCGCCTCTTTGATCATCTCCCCATCAGAGACGTCGTCTCCTTCACCTCGCTTGTTGTAGCCCACTTACGCCGAAACCAACCCCAACATGCCCTCCGACTGTTTGCTCAAATGCCCCACTCAAACGTTCAACCCAATGCATTCACTCTCTCTGCGGCAATCAATGCGTGCAAAAACTTTGGCGACATTAAGCTTGGAAAATCCATACATGGGTTAGTGTTCATTCGTGGGCTTGACTCAAACTTTGTGATTGTTAGCTCATTAATCGACATGTATGGTAGAAATGATGCATTGGACGATGCGAATAAGGTGTTTGATGAAATGGGTCAGTTGCATTTTGACCCAGTTTGTTGGACCACGATGATATCGGTTTGTACGAGAAATGATCGGTGGAATGAGGCGGTGTCGTTGTTTTATTCAATGGTGAGGAACAGAGGTGGAGTTTCGGTTGATGGGTTTATGTTTGGGAGTTTGTTTACGGCGTTGGGAAATTTGGGGAAGGAGAGGGTAAAACAAGGAAAAGAGGCACATTCAAAGGTTGTTACTAGCGGGCTCGAAGGGAATGTTGTAGTCGAGAGTAGTGTTGTCGATATGTATGCAAAATGTGGGCTTGTTGGTGATTCTAGAAAAGTGTTCGATAGAATGACAGTGAAAAATGTGATTTCTTGGTGTGCATTGTTGAGTGGCTATTGTCAGAACGGTGAATATGAATCTGTAATTCGGTTGTTTCGGGAGATGGATAAGGAGAGCGATCGTGATCATTACAGTTTTGGCACCGTTCTTCGTGCTTGTGCTGCCCTAGCTGCCGTCAGGCATGGTATGGAGGTCCATTGTCGGTTCCTTAGGACCGGAGGATGGAGGAATGTCATCGTAGAGTCTGCCCTTGTTGATTTATATGCAAAATGTGGAAATATAAACTTTGCATATAGAGTATTCTCTAACATTTCAACGAGGAATTTGATAACATGGAATGCGATGATTTCTGGCCTGGCTCAGAACGGGCGAGCAATGAAAGCAATAGAGACATTTGATAAGATGATCACAGAAGGATCAAAGCCCGATTACATAAGTTTCATAGGTGTACTCTTCGCCTGTAGCCACACTGGCATGGTGAATGAGGGAAAGAAGTACTTCCAGTCGATGAGAGAAGACTACAAGATAAAGCCAGGGATCGAGCACTATAGCTGTATGGTCGATCTTTTGAGCCGTGGTGGATTGCTCGAAGAGGCTGAGGAGTTGATAGAGGGGTCTGATATCTATAGAGAGGATTCGTCGTTGTGGGCAGCGCTATTGGGTGCTTGTGCGACGCATTTGAGCCCCGATGTGGCTGAGAGAGTGGCAAAGAGGATGATGGAGTTGGAGCCGAGGTATCATTTGAGCTATGTTTTGCTTTCGAATGTGTATAAGATGGTAGGCCGATGGAGCGAGGCCGTGGAGGTGAGGAGATTGATGAGGTTGAGTGGAGCAAAGAAGGAGCTCGGTAAGAGCTGGATTGAGGCTGGCTCTGTTAGTAGAGAATGGCAAAGATTTGAGGATTTGAATTTTGAGAGGGAAGCTTCAACTCCTCACTAGGGTTTGCGGATTTTGGTGTCTGAGACAGTTGAATCGGACACGAGTGTGATTGTGACAGCTGGTACATTATTGAATTTTTTTTGTTTATTTTCTTCCAGCTATAGATAATCGATGATTGCACATACATTTCACGCGTCAAAATAATAGGAAGTGTTAACTAATACAAATCTTATCACATGAAGATATTCCAGCGGAATGTTTTGAACCACCAATGACGGACACCATGCCCATATGCAGGGTAAAGAAAAAGGAACACCAACCCCCCCAAAAAAGAAAAAAGAGTAGAAGAAGCAAAAAAATCTACGAGGGTCAATAGTCAAGAAAATTTCACTCGGGCTATCTGCAATAATAAAACTATATGAGGCCTATTTGCAATTGGGCGAGGGTAAAATGTTCTAGCCACAATAAAATAATGAACTATATTGTCAAAGCTACAATATATAGAGGGTAAAATGTGTTGGACCCTAGAGGAGGAGTGATTAGGGTCTTATGCTAATTATCCTAGCAAGTATGAAATACAACAATATATATAAGCTAGGATAAGCAATATGAACAAAGAGATATATCCTAGCAATGAGATATACTATGAGATATATACAAGGAAATACAAATTAACACAAGGGTGAAATAAACATAAACAAAACAAGAGTGATAGTGTGCAAATAAATAATGCAAACACACAAAATAATCACGGAGTTCGGACCTTCCGTGCTACGTCTCAGCTCCCCACTCCCGGGAAGAAATCCACTAACACAACCGGGTTTTCTACGCTTACCCGAATAACGTTTACCCATCACACTCGGTTTTCTAGCTAACCGAAAATTTCACAATTACACACTTGCAATTACACTCTACACCCTCTAAGTGTTGGCCTAGTCCGTGTCCTCCTCCTCAAGTGTTCGGATGCGACCTCTTCCTAGGTTCGTCAACCGACGCCACTTCTTTTGGATTCGACCCCGTCTCTCACCAACCACTCCTCTCGGTGTACAAGTATAATACAATGTGAACCTCACAATTAAGCACAAATACAATAAATGATTGTTCTCTAATATGGATGAGAACACAATGAAGCTCACTCTCAATGATACAATCCCACAACTCAAATTATACTATGTATGAAATACTATAAGTTCAATGGTTGTGTGTGAACAAAGAGAAATCAAACTCAATTAAAGTCTAGCAAATATAAATATGACAATATAAATGTAAACAAGCTAGATAATTGAGTTGAGAAAACTTCTCTAGAACAAGAGAGATGGAGATGTGAAGTAGAAAGCTCAAACCAAAGATGATCTCTTATTCTTGTGAACCAATCTTCACAAACTTGAAACTTTTAACCCACACTTAAACAAAACTTAAAATCTTATAAAAACTTGTTTAAAACATCCCTTAGTGGTAGAAAATAGTTATGACAAATGGGCATATATAGGGTAGAAGAAAACAACCCAAAAAACCCTAAAAACTCAATAAAAAACAAAAATCAACAAGTTATCGTTACTGTGTAACGGTAACTTCGACGGTCGACCGTGACGGTCGACCGTGAGAAGTAAAATTGCAAAACTGCTCTCTGGATTGCTGACGGTCGACCGTGGTGGTCGACCTCACTGTAGCACGGTCGACCGTGGCGGTCGACTGCACTTTTCCAGATTTTGACAGATGTTAAAATTTTGCGTATCTGACTTTGTAAAATCAACTAAAAATAGTAAATCAACTCCAAAAATTATGAAATTTTGAGGGAAGGTATTAGACATGTAGATGAACATGTTAGAGAAAGAATTTCTGAAATACCACTTCCCAGTTGAGAGAAATAATTGTTTGAACACAGATATATAGTTTCTGGAAAAAAAACTGCTGAAAACACGTTTACGTAAATTCAATTGAAAATAACAAAACAACTCCAAAATTAGTAAAACTTGGAGAAATATTTGTATATATGATGATAAACATGTAAACAAGAAAATTTTTAAATCTCATTTCCCAATTGTGAAAACGTATCTGTTTTGCAAAAAAACACGCACGAAATGTGCACGAACATGAGCTTATTAAAAACTTGATTTTATAAATTCAAATAAACATAACAAATTAATTCCAAAATTGATAAAAATTTGGAAAATATTTATAAACATAAAATTGAACATGTTAGAAAAAGAATTTCTCAAATTAAATTTCTCATTTGTGAAAACTCATGTATTTTACAAGTGTGTCCAAAACATGAAAATATGATATACATAAAATTTGATGTTTTGACATAAACAATGTTTTGAAACCCTATGAAATGATTTTATAGACTTAATGAAATATGTATACAATGATTGTTAAGTCCATAAACAAAAAATTGTGCATATATATAACTATATATATAAAAACCAAATATGTGTGTGTATATATGATTGAGCTTAAAGTACTAACATACATAATATAAAATCTAAACTAAATATACCAAAGCTTGATTGATCTTCGATGTAGCTCAACTTGGTACACTTGCGGATGAAGCTAGAACTTGGATCTTCAATTTGAATTGCATAGGCTTCACTCCACAATTCCGCCAAACTCCATTGGATTTGATCGTTGAAGCGCAATCCATCTAACCTCCAACATGTTGTTTGTCTACAATAAATAGAATTACACAAACACTAGTATAACAACATTAGAAGTAAATTATTTGTTAAATATCATCAAAACAAGAAAGCCTTACTCTAGGAAGCTCAAAGAGATTTTCGAGGACATCCAAGGATCAATCGTGTTGGACGCAAGCTGCATGCGATGTGACCTTGTTGTCGTCATAAATGACACTGTCAAGCACCATGATTAAGAGGTCAATGTGTGGGGAATGAGCACATGATAGCTTTTAGGTGGGTAGGCGATGTTAGGAATTTAACGCCTAAATCCCTAATGCAACGGAAACGCAGAATAAAAAAAAGTACACCAAGTTTTAACGAGGTTCGGCAACTGCCTACGTCCTCGGGAGCCACACAGATAATTTCTTATTTAATCTAACAAGAAATTACAAATCAAGAGCAAATCTCTAAACTGAGATTCCTCAAATGAACACTGTAGGTACAATGTTAACAATCAAAGGGAATAAACCCTTTCAATTCTCACTTGAGAATAAATAAGCAACCCACTATATAAAGCCCCAAATTAATTCCTCTCTCTCTCTCCTTAAACCCTCTTCTTAATCTCCCCTCAAAACTCAGTTGAGTGCTGGAGATGAGAAATCAAATCGCTGCTGCGATTTCTTGGTCGAAGATGATGAACGCTTCTGCGTTAATTTCGTCCGCCGCCAGAGAAAGAGGTCGGGAGGGAGAAGCTTCAGCACTCCAAACCCTGGGCGATGGGGGGTTATAAATAGACGGAGTGATGACAGGCTGGCGACAGCCTGTCGCCAGCCACGCGCGCGGCCCACTAGGAACGCGAGGGTGGGAATCGCCATGACGTCGAGGTCGGTGGCCAAAGCTCCGAGGGTCGCGTTCGTCGAGCTTGGGCAAACGCGAGGGTCAGGTGGGCGTTCGCCAGCGAATCTCGAGCTCACCTGGGACTATTCCTCCAGCTTCGCCTGCGCCATCCACGAGCTCATCGGAGCTCCTCGCCGGCGGAGGTTGGTTTCCACCCCCAAATCTAACAATCTCCCACTTGGAGACCAAACCGACGTCAACAGTCTATCTCATCAAGTTCCTCTCCTGTGTGGCTCCGCCCTCATTATCTATGCATGAAGTCCAACTGAAGTTGCGCACAACTCCAGTTTCTGAACGGTCACCGTCTTTGTTAACATGTCTGCTGGATTCTTACTTCCTGGAATCTTTTTCAGTTTTAACACGTCATCTTCCAACAGGGATCTGATGAAGTGGTACCGAAGCGCAATATGCTTCGTTCTAGAATAAAATGCAGAATTCTTTGCCAAGTGTATCGCACTCTGGCTATCACTGTGCAAAACATTCTTCTCCTGTTTGAATCCTAGCTCTGTCAACAAACCCTGAAGTCATATCATCTCTTTACTGGCTTTCGTCACTGCAACATACTCAGCTTCTGTAGTGGATAGGGTAACGATCTTCTGTACCTGTGACATCCAACTAACAGCTGTAGTTCCGACGGTGAATACATAGCCGGTGGTGCTTCTTCGGTGATCGACTTCACCGCCAAAGTCTGCATCTACGTACCCTTGCACTTCCACTTCTCCATTACCAAAGTGCAAACACTTCTGTGTGGTGCCTTGTAGATATCTCAGAATCCACTTGACCGCTTCCCAATGAGCTTTTCCTGGATTCGACATAAACCGGCTGACCACTCCCACTGCATGGTCAATGTCTGGTCTCGTACAGACCATTGCGTACATCAAGCTTCCGATAGCTGAGGCGTAAGGAACTTGAGCCATACTCTCTTTCTCTTCTTCTGATTGAGGAGACTGATCCTTTGACAAGCGAAAATGGCTAGCCAAGGGTGTGCTCACAGGCTTGGCGTCGCCCATGTTGAATCTCTACAAAACACGGTTGATGTACTCCGTCTGAGATAACTGCAAGAGACCTCTCTTCTTATCTCTCGTGATTTGCATTCCAAGGATCTTCTTCGCTGGACCCAAGTCCTTCATGTCAAACTCCTTTGACAGCTGCTGCTTCAAACTCTTGATATCCTCCATGTCTGCTCCTGCAACCAACATATCATCAACATACAGCAGTAGGATGATATAGCTGGACTGATATCTTTTGAAGTAGCAACAGTGGTCGGCGTTGCACTTCTGGAAACCTTCCTTGTGCATGAAGCCGTCAAACTTCTTGTACCACTGCCTTGGGGCTTGTTTCAGGCCATACAAGCTCTTCTTGAGTCTGCACACCAGGTTCTTCTTCTTTTCTTCTGAGAAACCTTCTAGCTGGTGCATATATATCTCCTCTTCCAGATCTCCGTGAAGAAACGCCGTCTTCACGTCTAACTGCTCGAGATGAAGATCTTCAATTGCTACAATACTCATCACTGTCCTGATAGTATTCAGCTTCACCACGGGAGCAAAAATATCGGTATAGTCAATTCCTTCCTTCTGCTGGAATCCCTTGACAACTAGCCGGGCTTTATATCTCCTGGAACCATTCTGCTCCTCTTTCACCCGGTACACCCATTTGTTGTGGAGTGCCTTTTTACCCGTGGGCAACTCAGCTAGTTCCCACGTCTGGTTTGATATGAGAGACTTCATCTCATCTTTCATGGCAAGCTCCCACTTGCTCGCATCCCCACACTGACAAGCTTCATCAAAGCTTTCAAGCTCCCCACCATCTGTCAACAACAGATAGTTCATGTATCTCCTGTTGGGTACAGGAGGACGAGAAGATCTTCTTAATATCGGAGCTGGTGCGTCGGGCTCCTGCGCACCATCTTGTCCAACAGGCTCTTCTTGCTGAGGACCCTCTGCATTAGGTTCTTCCGAGAGGTCTCTCGGGACATCATCTGCATCTACAAATATTGACTCGCTCTTTGAGTCATTTGTCTTGTGCATGTCCTTGTACATCACCTTCTCGTTGAATATCACATCTCTGCTTCTGATCACCTTCTTGTTTTCGTTGTCCCAAATGCGGTAGCCGAACTCATCTTCACCATAGCCGATGAAAGTGCATTTCTTTGACTTGGGATCAAGCTTATTCCTGCCTTGATCACTAATATGCACGTAAACTACACAACCGAAAACTTTAAGATGTGAGAGTTTTACCTCCTTTCCGCACCATACCTCCTCTGGTATTCTGTGCTCCAATGGAACCGATGAACCTCGGTTGATCAAGTAAGCTGCTGTGTTGACCGCTTCTGCCCAGAACTGCTTCGGTAGGCCTGACTGTACTCGAATGCTTCTGGCTCTCTCTGTCAACGTTCGGTTCATCCGCTCAGCTACACCATTTTGCTGAGGCGTGCCGGGCACGGTTCTCTCCATTCTGATCCCGTGCTCATAGCAGAACTTCTTGAATCCGGTGTCTTCATATTCACCGCCATTGTCGGTCCTGAGCTTCTTTATTCTCAGACCGGTCTCATTTTCAACCATAGCTTTCCATCTCCTGAAAGCTTCAAATACTTCTGACTTATGCTTCAGAAAGTAGACCCACACTTTCCGAGAGTGATCATCGATAAAAGTCACGAAGTAGTGTTTTCCACCAATGGACGCGGTGGTTGTTGGTCCCCACACATCTGAGTGAACGAGCTCTAGCTTCTCTTTCCTGGGGGTTTTGCCACTCGTCTGAAAGCTGACTCTCTTCTGCTTTCCGAGTATGCATTCTTCACACATGTCCATCTCCACTGACTGCAGTCCTGGGAGTTTTCCCTTTGTGTGCATGATTTTCATCCCCTTCTCACTCATATGACCGAGTCTCTGGTGCCACAACTTTGAAGTCTCATTGCCTGCTGCAACTGAGATCAAACAACGTGCACCTGCTGTCATATATAGGGTACCAGTCTTTCTGCCTCGGGCAATTGTCATTGCGCCCTTTGAGATCTTCCAATCATCTCCATGGAAGGTCGTGGTATATCCTTCGCCAGCCAACTGGCCTACGGATATTAAATTCTTTCTCAGGTCGGGAATATGCCTGACATCCTTCAGCTCCCATACTGACCCGTTCAATTTAATTTTCACTACGCCTTTGCCCATAATAGCACATGGTTGATCATCACCAAGATATACGTATCCAAGATTTCCGGGAACATACTTCTCGAAGAATTCTTTCTGAGAAGTAGCATGGAACGACGCTCCTGAATCTAACACCCAAGATTCCTCCTTGCTCTCCAAAGAGCATATCAATGCGTCGTCTCCTCCTGAAGTGGAGGTGACATTCACCTCTACCTTCGCTTCCTTCTGTGCGCTCTTGCACTGATTCTTGTAATGCCCGGTCTTTCCACAATTCCAACACTCAATAGCCTTCGAGTTGTTGCTTGGATTCCTTGATTTGGACCTCCTGTCCTTTGATCTACCTCTGAAGTTTGATTTTCCTCGTCCGTTTCCTCTGGTTGAATTTCTACCTCTTGACTCTGTATGCAATACTGAAGAGGTTGTAGCTTCACCAGTCTCTCTCCGACGGATCTCCTCGCTGAGAACCAAATCACGAACGTCGCTGAACTTCAACTTTTTCTTTCCCGACGAGCTACTCACGGCTGTGACTGTAGCGTTCCAACTCTCTGGTAGGGAAGACAAAAGTATCAACGCCCGAACTTCATCATCAAACTCAATCTCAACTGAACTCAATTGGGTTGTAACCGTATTAAGTTCATTGAGGTGTTGTGCTACTGACGCGCCTTCCGCCATTTTCAGATTGAATAACCGCCGCATCAAATGAACTTTATTCGCGGCTGATGGCTTCTCATACATGTTTGAGAGTGCTGCCATAAGACCGGCCGTGGTCTTCTCCTTCGCTATGTTGAACGCAACATTGCGAGTCAACGTCAATCTGATAACTCCGAGGGCTTGTCTATCTAGAAGGCTCCACTCTTCTTCCTTCATAGAATCCGGCTTCTTCCCCAATAATGGTTGATACAGATTTTTCTGATACAGATAATCCTCTATCTGCATTTTCCAGAATCCAAAATCTGTTCCATCAAATTTCTCAAGTCTAATTTTTCCTTCATCTGCAGCCATGGCTCCCACTTGAATCTGACTTCCTCTAGATCGTTTCACGCTTTGATACCAGTTGTTAGGAATTTAACGCCTAAATCCCTAATGCAACGGAAACGCAGAATAAAAAAAGTACACCAAGTTTTAACGAGGTTCGGCAACTGCCTACGTCCTCGGGAGCCACACAGATAATTTCTTATTTAATCTAACAAGAAATTACAAATCAAGAGCAAATCTCTAAACTGAGATTCCTCAAATGAACACTGTAGGTACAGTGTTAACAATCAAAGGGGAATAAACCCTTTCAATTCTCACTTGAGAATAAATAAGCAACCCACTATATAAAGCCCCAAATTAATTCCTCTCTCTCTCTCTCCTTAAACCCTCTTCTTAATCTCCCCTCAAAACTCAGTTGAGTGCTGGAGATGAGAAATCAAATCGCTGCTGCGATTTCTTGGTCGAAGATGATGAACGCTTCTGCGTTAATTTCGTCCGCCGCCAGAGAAAGAGGTCGGGAGGGAGAAGCTTCAGCACTCCAAACCCTAGGCGATGGGGGGTTATAAATAGACGGAGCGATGACAGGCTGGCGACAGCCTGTCGCCAGCCACGCGCGCGGCCCACTGGGAACGCGAGGGTGGGAATCGCCATGACGCCGAGGTCGGTGGCCAAAGCTCCGAGGGTCGCGTTCGTCGAGCTTGGGCAAACGCGAGGGTCAGGTGGGCGTTCGCCAGCGAATTTCGAGCTCACCTGGGACTATTCCTCCAGCTTCGTCTGCGCCATCCACGAGCTCATCGGAGCTCCTCGCCGGCGGAGGTTGGTTTCCACCCCCAAATCTAACAGGCGATGCAACAAACTGTTCGATATATTTCGGTATCAAAAATCAAATTAGGGATCTTTTTGCGTGCATACAATTAGTTTGGTTTGTTGTTTCTTTCTGGGTAACTAACTTTCACAAAGCCCTCCTAAGCTTCTGGTGACCTTGCACAAACCTTATAGACTTCGTAAATGAGAAAAAGAAAAAGAAAAAGAATTAAAAAAAAACTACCAAACTTTCAAAATTATAGTAAACATCCCTGAATTATTGACGTAAAGAGTAATAATTTTGAATTTTTATAAAATCGAATGAAGAGCATTCATACGAGAAACCAAGACACATCAATTATGTCTTATTTTAGATTTTGTAATTCTATCCATTTACGTCAACTGTGAAATTTTCCAATAGTTCAAGGGGTTTAATATAATTTTGAAAGTTAAAGGGGGTATTCTCCGATCTATAGAGTTTAAGAGGGTTTTGTTCAAAATCCATCAAAGCTCAGGGGTTTTATGAAATCTACCCTTTTTCTCTGTATTAACAATAAGGGGCTCTCATGTCTCAAATTAGGTGCCACTGATCCATGTAATTTTAGAATTAGATAAATGTAATTTTTATTCTTAATTCTTCTCTCTTGATCTCCTATAAATAAAGGGTTAGTATGGCGTCATTTTCATTAGTCTTCATTGCATTTCTAATCGTCACAACTAACTAACATCAATTAAATCAATTGTCACATCTTGTCTCCGTTCTCGAACTCTTAATTTGCACGCCCCTTTCTTTTTCTACGTTCATATTTTTTGTTCCCCTTAACTCTCGTTGCCATTTCCAACTTTAGATATCAATAAAACAAATAATTGTTTGATCAATTTCATGTAAAGAAACACAAGTTTTGAGTTTTCATAACTTTTCCAAGAAATAATTGTTTCAGTTTGGTTCGCACATCCAAGGTCACAAGAAATTTTATCTTTAGGGGTCATTTGGAATGAACGAATGACTTGTTGCATCGGTCTTTCTCTCGATATGAACTCTCCCAAATCTGTTGCAAAGACTCGAGAAGAATTACTCACTGGTCGTGAGGTTTGAATTGGAACCCTCAGTCCATGATTGGACAGGACTGGCTCTTGGTGAACATGGATCTGGTCGGAATGCCTTGAATCCATGAACTTCGATATCCGCCCCTCGATCTAATCGCGCTACGCAGAGTATTCGGGGGTCTGTATTGGATTTTATTACCCGAACGCATACATGAGCTCCAGGTGTTGCTGGTGAAACGCAGTCTTGAGGGCTGCGTTTAGCTTGGCTTATGCAGAGCTCGTGTTGAGGCTAAAAAACGCGGAGCTCGCGTTGATTGGAGGATCGGCTTTTTTGGAGTTGTGTCGAAGCTATGTCCTCTCCTTCAGAGAGGGGACTGTATGAACAGTGCAACCCCCAATGGAGACAGTCCTTCAACGAGTTGGCCACAATTGGAGCTTTAGTCTCCTTGAAGATTTTGCGGATCTTGCGCATAGCCCTAGGGCTAAGGGATCCGGATGAGAGGGTCTCCTCAAACTTAGCTTGATCAAACTTAACAATAAGAGTTTCGACGGTTGTTCCAATGAGATGAACGTCGGATTGCGCCACCACTTCTTCGTCAGAGAAGCTATTCCCCAGCAGAGTCGTCATCTTTTGTTTGTGAAAAATTTTATAGTAAAAGAAATGAAAGAAATTTGATCTGTATTCTCTCAATCTTAATTATAATTTAAATTCCGATTACAAAAGAGAGGAGAATGATCTAGATTCTCTCCTTCATTTAATTCTGGGTTCTTCACGGTGACGATGAGATGCCTCCCTCGAATGCTCACGTCGAGTTTGCTTCTCGTGGACGATCCGAACGTCTTGTTTCACTGGAACGATATCTCCTCCTCACGATTTAATGTTGTGGAGGACTTGCGTGGCAAGTTTAAAATTCAGAACGAATTGATAACTCAGAGCGAGTTTTAAAACTCTTGTAAAAGAGTTGATTGATCTTAACCGTAATTGGTTAGACAAGTCAAGCACGAAGATAGCTCCTGTTGCTGAAAAATGCCCTGTGCTGATCTCTAGATCTGAAGATGCTCAATGATCTAAAGATCTCTCTTGATCTGCCCAAGCCGAAGAGCCCCCAACTTAACTGATTTTTAGTTATTTATAGCGGATTAAGGGATGTAACCACCTCCTTAATTTGCTCCTAAGTGGGGCTAATGGGATGTAACCATCCCCTTAAATCACTCCTGAGTGGAGTTGTGATCCCCTCTGATCGTGAAAAACGGTTTTGAAACTGTTCAGCTCATATTTGAACGAGTCAAACGCAAAATCCGCGTTCTGGCATGAATTCTGCGTTCAGACGCAGTGTCTGGAAGCTCGAACGCAGCGTCTGGAAGCTCGGACGCAGTAATTGGAAGCTGCGTTGGCAGCGTTAGCACCTTAATCTGAGCTGCGTTTGTAGCGATTTGGAACCTGCGTTGGCTGCATTGGAAGCTGCGTTGGCTGCGTTGGTAGCTGGATCTGAGATGCGCTTGTGGCCGAACATGAGCTGTGTTGGCAGCTGGATCTGAGCTGCGTTTGTAATGTTTGGAGCTGAATGTGAGCTGTGTTTGCAGCCAGGTTTGACCTGCGCCCACGGTCCAATTGGTGTTACGTCTTGATGATGGTACACGGGGAGGACTTCCACGTCTTGGTTTGAAGAGACCGTCGATTTGTAGTCTCTTTCTGTCAGAGCGTTGCAAAGATCGTCGTTTTGTAATCTTTGCTTTAACTCTTTGATATGTGAGAGTCATCAGATTGTAACTCCCGATGTTGATTATGAAGGTTATTGATTAGAGCTTCATCGATCTACGTGAAAGTCTTTAAATTATAGTTTTCTGGAAGCCATCGAATTATAACTTCCATCATCGATATTTGATGGGGATCAGCTATTGTTTTCGTCAAAAGTTGTCTTCATTGATGATTCCATTAATCTTCT